>JAODUJ010078417.1:0-11746 GCA_027564615.1 Psolus chitonoides | reverse complement strand
GTTGGGGGGGGGGGGGGGGGGGGGTGACTTCATCATTAGCCACTCCATCGAGGTGCTTCAGTGGGTATATCCCCGAGTGTTACATGCTATACGCTATTATCTCCGACGGGGGGGGGGGTTATCCTACATTATGGAGTGCAGCTGGATGGACTGAAACCCGCACGCTTTTTTGCAGGGCGGGGGGGGGGTATCGTCCACTTTTGGCGTAGTGACGAACAGTGACGCCGCCACGGGAGGGGGTGTCCCCCCCCCCCAGCTCTTCGAGCTCCTTCGATATGAGAATAACAGCGACCAACGACCATAATTTAAAAGAATAGTCCAGAGCAAAAAGAAACCTTCTGAAAAATAAGAGGATGGAAAACAAAGTGAAAGTCCCACCAGTCTCGAGTTATCGATTTTTGAAGTTTCTAGAAATCTTCATTTCAGTTGAGCATCTGGCAATATTTGTGACGTCATAGTGGCACACTAAATTGGAAAATGATATCAAAGTTCTCAAGTTGTTAACATAGTGACTGCTGTGCTAAACAAATCAACACTAACTTTAAAATCAACCACTAACATAACATTGATGCTAAACAATGCGGGCTATGTCGGATCATTTGACAAATTTGAAAAATATTCAAAGTGAGATATCTCTAGAACGGTGGTAGATATTTACATTAGATAGAGTAAATTTCGCTCCACAACTTAGGAACGTTTCATTATGGTCTGGACTATCCTTTCAACGTTTATTTCGGGTTTTATTTTGCACGGAAGACTGTAAGTTAAGAAAATGCCCGTTGGCTTCATGTTATAACGAAATTCTGGACCCTGGTGAATTTAATGATCGAACGAACCTCCTGCTAGCTGTAACAGTGTCAATCTATAACTCATCCCAAAATGATACAATGTTTGAGCTCGATCGATAGAAGTCTGTTTGTTTATAGCTATTTTCGTCGCAAATCAATGGACCTTATTAAGAAAGAATCATTTGCCTCCTCGTCATATAGATCAATAGTTGTGAAAATGTAATAATTCACTTTCTCCGCGGTGTGAGTTCAACTGTTCACGTGACCTATATTTTACTGCCACGTATCGGGTTTAATATAATAATTACGTACCGTAGCTACAGGACATGTTAATCTGGAAGTCAATACAATATAGATACAATAATGCAGCCAAACCACTTATATACAGAAGTATAGAAATTTCGAAAAATGAATTTCTATACTCCTGTATATGTTGGTATTAAAGGCACCACAAGTGATTTTTGGATTAGGCTACTGTCTTTCTCTTTTGTATTACCATATATTTACCAGCACGTGAAAACTCCAGATATGTATATATACAGATACGTTGATCATGGTTTTCAGATAGCTGCCTCTTACAATTTCACGACTGCTTGGGTTTTTTCACGGGCAACCCTACTTTTTACATCACGGCAAAATTCTAACCAAAATAACGAATGCGCGTAACCTATGGAAAGCGAATGACCAGGCTTATCTGATACATAGTTGGGTAACTTGGTAAATAAGTTGCCGTACGTGACTCCATTTTGAAACAAATCATATGCCTTTCAAAGACGCCGGAAGCAAATTTGAGCAGCGGGGCAGCTTTTCACAAGGGGCACTTGTGTAGGTCGTCTGGGGATGGCTCGAACGCCGTCCCGGGGGAGGTCTAAGGGGAGATGGTTTCCAATATTCTTTTGCGAAGTTTGAGTAAGTCCTTATATTTATGCAAAATGGTGCTATATTTTGAAAATCTTTTCAATAAATATGTGCTCAAGAATTGTCCACTTCCCCAACTCATTACCACGATAACCCTGTGATCTTCTTTTAAAAAAAAAGCCGCAAAGCCGCCCTCTGGAAGGAGGGCAGCTGCCCGTGCTTCCGGCGCCCCTGTGACTTTCGCTTTCACCAACGGTGTACATACAGTTAAATGTCTTACTTTAGAATTCCACGGGTTCAGTAAACCAATTAGGCCTATGGCTCATCGAGGAACCCTGAACCCCGCGTTAAAGCCCGAATCAGAGCTGAGAACTTGAATAACAGTATTTGTTTAGCGGTTGATGACATCACGATGATCATGTTTTAGCGAAGTTTGAAAGCAAACATCAGTGTCTTCTAGATTTCATTTGTCAAGTTCAAAGAGTAATTTGTTGTGCCTACAAAAACTTAATTTTCAAATATTAACACATCACTTGGATATTATTTAGTCAGCCCGATATGGTCTTATAACCACAAGTTTGATATGATTTCAGGTTAGAGACAGGGTAGACTGTCAAAATAGCTTAATATGGGAAACAAGTTTCTTTTACAAAGACTCCCCAGGGGTAAAAAAAAAATATGCACTAAAATGCCCTAGTGGAATTTAAAAAAAACAATCTTGCACCAAACTGCCCTGGTGGAATTCGACGAGAGCTCCAAAAAGTGAATATATAAACTGATCTGACAAAAAAAGGGCTAGGTAGTAACCCCCATTCATCAAATCCAGCACATATTTCTTTATTGACGAAAATGAGTTAGCCCCTGGGTCGTGCACAATATCCCCCGGAACTTGATAAACCCTGTGAACTAGGGGCTACTTAAACATATCCTTTGGGCGTCAGGTTCTTATCTCAAACCCTGGTCATAGATGTTGGAAGCATCTGTGAAAGTCTTAATTTCAACTCGCGTCAGGGCTTTAAGGTATTGGGCTCGAAACCCAGTGTTCCCGGATTCGATTCCCATGGTGGGCTTCGGTTTCTTGACTTTCTTCCTATGCAACATAATTAAATCGACGTGCTAGGTGACCCGAATCATCGAGAGGGTTAGATAGCATGGGCCTGGACTGCCCTACTCGCCAGTTCAGCTGGCCTGGGTGCGCCACAGCCCACTCAGCTGTGATGAGTACCTGGTATGCGCTTGGGAAGGAAACTACTTCCCAGGCAGTAGTCAGCTCTATCGTCTTGACATAAATAGCAGGCTCAAAATTCAGGTGACGGGGATAACGCTGCTTGCCGTGTATGCCAAACACTTTCCTTCCCCTTTCTTCCTTTATGGTTATATTGCATTCTATACTTTGTGGTGAATAAATCACTGTCAAATTAAAAAAGTTCAAGATTGGTTGAGATTAACTTAGGTAAAAAAACAAAGAAAAAACTAAAAACGTTAAATTTAGGAGATTTTGTACTATGAGCTTTGAAGTATGAGCTGTCACACGAAGTGATCAATTAGAGGTTGATAAATGTATATCTCCATTACTTCATAGTATATTAAAACACTTGACAATAATATATTTTATTTTCCCTCATATTTCAGAGTGATAACAACCAAGAGGAAAAATGACGATAATCCTGCGACTCCAGGGTTTACCCTGGTCGGCAAGCTCAATAGACATTCGAGAGTTCTTTTCCGGCTTGACCATTCCTGACGGTGGAGTCCACATTGTTGGCGGCGAGACTGGTGATGTTTTCATCGCATTCTCCAACGACGAAGATGCGAGAAAGGCCATGCAGAAGCAGAGTCAGCCGCTAAATGGTAGCATGGTCACAATCCTGCTGAGCAGTAAGTCTGAGATGCAGGAGATAATCGCTAAAAGCCGTTCTTCTGTTCAGGCCAGGAGAGATTCATTCCCCACTCAGCCATCGAGTCAGACCATCCCCTCCAGCCAATCGCCTGCTTCCCCAATTACGACTGACATCGGTCAAGCTACAACAGTCAGCACGGCCTATTTTAGATCACCTGTAAGTCAGACCCCAGAGGTGCCGTTAGCGAAAAATGATGATAAGAAAGTCGGCGGCAATCAAGCTGTCTATGGATACGCTGCTGGTGACCATTACGCAAACTACGGTTATACATATGGAAGACCCCAAATAAGTGACACCAACAGTGAAATAACCAGCGCATTACAAGGGAAAGGTTACGAAGCTGTTCAACCGAGGGTTATTGCTCATGGTCATACTGCATCAACTGAACCGGCACTTAAAACAGTTGATGCCCAACAACCAGCACGCAGTGAGACATGGGCATCGGAACAAGTTCATGAATACCACAGAACGAGTAGGGATCCTAGGCTAGCGGGCCACGAAATTTCCAACCGTGATGCAACGGATCGAAAACCACCAACTGAACAGGAAACGACTTCTGTACAGCCAGCAATGGATCCTCGTTTGTATGGCGGGACATACACAACCAACGATCCGCATTACACTTCGCATTATCGTGGCGTTGATCAACCGCAATCTTATATTGGGAGAGGATCCGATATGAATTTGAAGGCAACACACCCACAGCAGAAGGCAATGCCACCCATAGGATATGCCACATCTGATGAGCAGATTGATAGACCGCCTGCTCCTCCAAAACATCAGAGTAGCACGCAAGTTAATCCACAGAGAACCATACCACTAATCCCTGATAATTTGGTGGAGCGTTTGCGAGATGTTTTTCCACTGGCAGGCGTAGGGAAAGTTGGTGGGATAGAGACAATGACGAATGCATCAGTTGAAAGCAAGTCACTAAATCATCGTATGCCAACCCCTGTGGAGAAGGAGTCATACCCCGATATGAGGTTCTCATCACCCACGTTTGGTAAGCCAGAAGCGCAACCTCCTTTGACACGTGATCCTGCTGAGAGCATTACATACTCCAAACATCCCACAAAGCAACCAATGACCAAGGATGACAGCATTCCACAGGCAGGGAATTACACTCAAACGCAGCGTGCTGTTAATAGCGAAAATCTACAGCCTGGAGAATCTGTTTACCACCCTCAATATCCGCCTCATGTACAACGATCACTGCCATCATACGTTGCTGAGGTAGATCGAAACCAGAGTCAGCACCAAACGATTTCCAGTGCAGTTTTACCAGACCCAAGATTGGCACGTCGTGAAGCACCAACAACCACTAGTACTTTCACTTCGTCCGAATCGAAAAGTGTTGTGAAAGAACCACCAAATTTTGGGAAGGGACGGTCACATCTTGGAAAAGAACCACCGAATTTCGGAAAAGAATCGTCACAATTTGGAAACGAACCGCCAAATTATGGTAATGAACAACCAAGTTATGGGAGTGGACAATTGAATTTTGGAAATGAACCATCACATTATGGGAACGAACATTATGGTGAAGAACGAACGCTTTTGAAGAAAGAACCACCAAGGTTTAAAACAGAGTCACCAAGATTTGGACAAGAACAGACGAAGGCTGGGAATGAACTTCCAGCAAGGTTTGGACAACAACCCCCAACAAGATTTGGACAAGAACCACCAACAAGAATGGAGCAAGAACAGACGAAAGCTGGGACTGACCAACCAGCAAGGTTTGGACAACGACCACCAACACGATTCGGTCAAGAACCACCAACAAGAGTTGGGCAAGAACAGCCGAAAAGATTGGGCCAAGAACCGCCAACAAGATCTGGGCAAGAACCGCTAACAGGATTGGGGCAAGAACAACCAACAGGAATCGGGCAGAAACCACCAACAAGAGTTGGGCAAGAACCGTCAACAAGATTCGGGCAAATACCACCAACAAGATTTGATCAAGAACCACCAAAAAGATTTGGACAAGAACCTCTTGTAACAAGAGTTGGGCAAGAACTACCAACAAGAGTTGAGCAAGAACCACCATCAAGAGTTGGACAAGAACCGCCAACAAGATTTGGGCAAAAACCACCAACAAGATTTGATCAAGAACCACTAACAAGATTGGGGCAAGAACCGCCAACACGATTTGGACAAGAACCTCTTGTAACAAGAGTTGGGCAAGAACCACCAACAAGAATTGGGCAAGAACCACCAACAAGAGTTGGACTAGAACCGCCAACGAGATTTGGGCAAAAACCACCAAAAAGATTTGATCAAGAACCACCAACAAGACTGGAGCAAGAACCGCCAACAAGATTTGGAGAAGAACCTCTTGTAACAAGAGTTGGGCAAGAACCACCAACCAAATTTAGGCAAGAACCACAAACCAAATTTGGGCAAGAACCACAAACCAAATTTGGGCAAGAACCGCCAACAAGATTTGGACAAGAACTGCCAACAAAATTTGGACAAGAGCCATCAACACTATTGGGGCGAGAACCGCCAAATAGAATTGGTAATGATCCACTAGCAAGGTTTGGACAAGAACCACCAGCAAGGTTTGGACAAGAACCACCAACAAAATTTGGGCAAGATCCACCAACAAGAATTGGGCATGAACCTCAAACAAGAATTGGGAATGAACCACCAGCAAGGTTTGGACAACAGCCCCCAACAAGATTTGGGCAAGAACCACCAACAAGAATCGGGCAAGAACCACCAACAAGAATTGGGCAAGAACCACCAACACGAATTGGGCAAGAACCACGAACAAGAATTGGCCAAGAACCACCAAAACGATTTGGGCAAGAACTGCCAACGAGATTGGGACAAGAACCACCAATAAAATTTGGACAAGAACTACCAACAAGATTTGGGCAAGAACCGCTAAAAAGATTGGGGCAAGAACCACCAACACGATTTGGACAAGAACCGCCAACACGATTTGGACAAGAACCACTAACAAGATTTGGGAATGCACCGCCTAGGTTTGATATGGGCAAACCTAGGTTCATGCAGGAACCTCCAAGGATTAGGCAAGAACAACCCAGGTTTGGACAAGAACCACCGAGATTCGGACGAGAGGCGCCACGGTTTAGAAAAGAACCACAACGTTTTGATAGGGGGCCTCCAGGAAAAGAACCTCCCGGTTTTGGGAATGAACCGCCGAGATTTGCAAATGAACCGGCGAAACATAGAGACAAATTTCTTATTCAAGAAGGAGATGAAGATTATTTCGAAGACCCAGCTTTCCCGGGGAAGCCTCTGGGGTTCGATGAAGAAGGTATCAATCGGGAAATGCATGATCCACCATTTGATGATCCGGTTCGCAGACGGAATGATCCATTTAATGAACGAGAAGGACGTAAATTTGACAAAAACTTACCTGGTAAACATGATCGTCCTAGGGTATCAAGATTTGATGAGAACTATCAGGACCGGCCACATCAACCAAACAAACAGGGCAATGAGTTTGATGCAGGTGGTCATGAAAGATTTGAAGAACCTAAGAGACGTAGGTTTGAAGACCCTGAGGAGCCAGGTTTTACGTCTGAATTAGACAGGCGACCGCCTCGTGGCTACGGAGACCCTTTTGGAATGGTAGGAGAGAGAGACATGCACTCCAGTGAAATGAGCGGTCCCAGGAATGATCCAGATTTCAGGAGACCGCCCCCATCTAAAACTTCAAATGCACAGTTCCGAGATCGTAGTCCGCACCTCGATGAACCAGCTAATCGTGGCGCGCGAGATGAAGGTCGACATCTCGGTGGTGGTAATTCACGGTTTTCAAACGAAGGATCTATCTTGGGAGATGGACCCCGAAGCGTCAATAACAGAATAAACCAACCACACCAACCTCAAGGTTCTGGCGATCGACAACCAGAAGTCCCAAACCGTGATAGACTAGTACAATTCCGGGAAGATGTAGCTGTTCTTGATGGCCTTCCACCCGATTGTGAGGAACGGCATGTTGTCGATTTCTTCCGAGGATTACGAATCGTAGATAACGGAATTCGAATGCAAATTGACACAAAAACAGGACGAAAAACCGGACGTGCGTTGGTCCAATTTCACTCACCAAAGGAGGCTACTGATGCATTCCAAAAAGATCAAAATCGCATGGGTCGATATTTTATCATAATTTCAAAGTGTCCTTCGAATGAATGGAATGCTGCTTCAGCGGGAGAAGAGAAACATAAAGTTGCCCCTGCTGCTAGGAAACGTCCTCTTGAGAACCCCTCGATCCGCCCACTTGATGCATTTGCTACACCTAAAGCCGAATTGGGCTTAAGACCGCCAGTGAGCCAGAGTGTCATGCGTCCACCAATGAGTAGAGGCACACTGGGACCGGAATTAAGAGGACCAAGACCATTGATGGATATGCCGAGCAGGCCAAGAATTGGGAAAGGTCCAAGTGCAGCCATCGAAACTGATCCTCGGCCAGGTATGGATTTTGGACCAAGGTTTGGAAATGGCAGAGGAAGTGACGGAATTATGAGAAATAGATTCCCTGTTGACCAAGATAGACGACCTTTTCCAGACAATGGAATCCGTGGTGTATCCAGCAAACAACCTGGGCTGCCAAGCGAGATGCCTGATTTAGAAGTCGAACATATTTGTCTGGAACTTAAGGGGCTACCTTTTGATGCTACCACCAAAATGATTGTGGATTTTTTTGATGGAATACAAGTCGCCCGTGGAACAGTTTTTGTAGAAAAAGGAATGGGTGGAAAGGTTATTGGCCGATCTTACTTGGAAATATCTGATCCTCGGCAACTCGATCTAGCAGTACGTCAGAATGGAAAGCTCATGGGTGATCGACAACTCAATGTGTCAAAGGTAGCATATGATATTATGCTGCAGCGTATAGAAGATGCAGAAAAGAGGATGGCCGAACGAGAAAGTGGTGCAAGATCAGGTTCACCTCCGCAAAGTGGTCCTCCTGTGAGTGAAAAAACAGGTCGTGATCGCGAAGAACGAAGTCGTAGCAGTCGTGATAGGGACCGAGATCGTGACCGGGATCGAAGCCGAAATAGAGACCGAAGTCGCGATTCGAATAGAGATAGAGATCGCGACCGTAGCAGGGGGCGGGATCGTGATCGAGAGCGTGATAAGGATCGTCGTGAAAGTAACAGCACCCGAGATCGCTCCAGGGACCGAGACCGAAGCCGAACTGATGACAAAGAAAAGAAAAGAGAATCAGATAAAAAGTCTGAGAGTCCTAGGAGTAGTTCCACTTCTAGTAAACCCAATGAAACGCCAAAACCAGAGGAAGCTAAGAAAGCAACCACTCCGAAGAGTGAGCCTACTCTAAAGACAGAGCCTACTCAAAAGACCGAGCCTACTCAAAAGACTGAGCCTACTCCAAAGGCCGAGCCTATTCCGAAGGCTGAGCCTACTCCAAAGGCGGAGCCTACTCCAAAGGCTGAGCCTACTCCAAAGGCTGAGCCTACTCCAAAGCTAGCTACGCCTGTGACAGAGCAAATAGACAAGGGCGCACTACCAACCGTACTCAAACCACCACATTTAATGAAAAGTACACAAGATAAAGTCAAGCCTCGGTCTCTGTCTCAACCAACCAAGACAGAACCACCGAAATCTGACTTCCTGACTGCTAATCAAATCTCTGAAGTTAAACCTGTTACCCCGGTTGAGGTGACTGGTGCTAGTCATAAGCCGTCGGATGACCCGGGTCCTTCAATTAAGCACAGTCAACCAATTGTTGGAGGGGGGATCGCCGATGTTGAGCCTCCCGCTCCTAGACCATCGGATGACATGGGTCCTCTGATACAACATGGTCCCCCAGATATTGGACCCAATCAGCAGGAACGGCATTCAATTACCAAACCAATGCATTCAAAAGGGGCACCTGGACCTAGACCCATGTCACGAATTGTGCCCGATTTGAGACATTTAGAAGAACGGGGCCGAGATTTGGATCAGCGTAAAATGGACATTGACGCAAGGCAGACACCATTATTGCTTCCACCAGAGAGACCAGAAGACTTACAGTCATGTGTATCTATTCGAAACATACCGTATACAGCTTCCGAAAGTAACATCTTTACCTTTTTTGCCGGTCTGCAAATTGTTCGAGGGGGTATCCATATGGTTCGTCTCAGTGGCGGAAAGTTTAATGGACAGGCATACGTAGAATTTAAAGACGAGTCAGAGGCTAACAAGGCAATGGAGAAGCGTCATACACTACTTGGTGACAGAGTGATGCAAATATCCCTCATAACGAAGAAGTCGATGATAAGCGCCGTCCAGACGTCAAGCCCACTTCCCATATCAAGACCGAGTGTGTTTCCTCCAAGACCGAGATTAGGAGGTCCGTCTCCGAGACCACGCCTGCCTCGCCCAGTTATGAGAATGGGTAGTCCGCCTGTGGGACCATCATCCCATAGGCCTACTTGTACCGTATTTGTCGGTAATCTGAATGAAAGTATCGGTGTCGCGACCTTGGCAGATCTCTTCTCTATACAGGCAGTTGTTCCGGGTGGCATACGTATCGGGGTCGACACGAGTGGGCGTCCATTGGGTGAAGCCAAGATCGTCATGGAGAACCACAACGAAGCCGTCCGGACTATCCGCGAATTGAATGGAACGGTGATAGCCGGTCAACCAATTCGACTCAATATCATGTAAGTTCAATCAATCATTCAGTTTTTCATATTTAGTCAAGGGCACGCGGAGCCGGGTGGCTAAGGTGGCTCTACCCCCTCCTCTCTCTGCCAAAAAAATCTGTCATGGCTCATATATAAATAATTTAGGTGTAGTGGTATGAGTGGGTGCTTACACCGCAGTCCCGGGTTCAATTCCACCTCGTGCCTGGCTTGTCAAAAGCTGTTCTGCAGTTGTGATGTAATAGTTGCACTTGGGCTGGAAAGCTCTTTGTAAGTCTTCATTGATCCAACGGATTCTTTATTCCTTGCCGACGGCAGAAGAAATCTATGTAATTATGATGGCGTGCGTGTGTGTGTCTGTGATGTCCATTATAAACACGATAACTAGAGAACGCAAATGTGTATTAAGGTCATGCTTGGCCTGTGGGTCACCCATATGGATTACAGGAACCCTATCGCAATTCCAAGGTCTTTTGAGGTCAGTAGAGGTCAAACACTTGTAGACACCAAAACTTGACAAGGAAACTTTGATTGAGCCCATATTGATATGAGTGCATGATCCCTATTTGTTATATATAGTGGAGTACAAAGTTCACCTGAGGTCAACCGAGGTTATACACCGTGAAAGCTTTGTAAATTCCATAACTTTATAGGGCAATTTTGAATTGAGCTCATACTTGATATGTTTGTTCATCATGGTTAGTACATGGTCCCGGCTGTTTTTAGTGACGGTCAAATGTCATTTGTGGTTAACAGTGGTCGAACACTGGAAACCTTTTAACCACCATAACTTGATCTCTTCAATTGAGTTCATACTTCGGATGTGTGTTCATCATAGTCAGTATATGGTCCCTATTGTTTTTGGCGGAGGTCAAAGCTTATTTCAGGTCAACAGTGGTCAAACACCGAAAACCTTGTAACCATAATAACTTGAAAGGGCAAACGTCAATTGAGCAAATAAGATACTTTGTCTGTTTGAACCCAATTGTTTTTGGTTCTGTTTCAAGGACGTTAGAGGTCCAAACTGGAAAAATATTGAACACACAAACACCTGCGAAGTTGATTATGTAGTATAGAGTACTAGATCAATTTCGACCTACTTATACTTGGTATATATGTGTGTTCATCATGTAGTACATGGACCCTGTTGTTTTCGATTGAGATCATCAGAGGTCAAATACTGTGAAGCCTTGTGAACACCATAACTTGATAGGGGAAATTTCAATTGAGCTCCTACTTAGTATGTGTGTTCGTCATGGTGAGTACATGGTCTATATTGTTTTTGGTTGAGGTCAAAGTTCATCTGAGGTCAACAGAGGTCAAACATCGAAAATCTTGTAATCACCACACCTGGATAGGGCAAACTTCAATTGAGCTCATACTTGGTATGTTTGTTCGTCATAGTTGGTACGTGGTCCCTGTTGTTTTTAGTTTAAGGTCAAAAGTTAACAGAGGTCAAACAATGAAATCAGGTTTTAAGTCTAAAGGCAATGAATCATGAAGCCCTCGGCTCTTGTTTAAATACAGTTCAATATTCTCTGTAGCATGTATAGGCCTACTTGCATATATA
>JAODUJ010078306.1:0-11747 GCA_027564615.1 Psolus chitonoides | reverse complement strand
ACACAGTAAAACCCCTATTATCCGAACTGGTTGGGACTGTAGGTAGTTCAGATAATGGACAAGTTCGGATAATCGAGGTCTATCCCTGTTGTATACCACAGAGTATTTATTGAAAGCTAATGTGAAGTGAATACTTACATGGCAATTCAGGCATTCTTCAATCATTTCTGCATGAGGAATTGATGTATGAAATTATTTTTTGCATGACTTGACAAGACAGATCAAAATTTTGATTCTTTCCAATCAATGCTTTGGCATGTGAAAATGACTTCTGAAACTGCCATTTCACTACCAATTGGCATCTAAAGTAACTAACTAAGATGAAAATACAATGGTAGTAGGAACACCACAGTGAAGCTTATTAAAATTCAGGAATTGGTTATGCTATACTACAGATTGTTATAGACTACATGACTGAATGCGTGGTTCGGATAATCAAGGGTTCAGATAATCAAGGGTTCAGATAATTTTACTGTAGTTTTATCGTTATCTGGCTAGCTCAAGTAAAATGGTATAATGGCTTTCTGTGCTCGAGATGACAGAATAATTGTACACAGTAACTAAATGAAGGCTGGCAACAATCATGGGTTCACCAATGATAACTCCAAGTCAGAGTAGCTACCTCTATATATAGGTAAGTGATTTGTAATAAAAAGTCACTGAAAACTAGCAGAGGTGCACTAATTATTACAAAGATTACAGATCTATTTACAAAAGATTTGTAATAAATAGTCACACCTAAGTTTCCAAGATGGCAAAATATAAGGCCCTATGTCCTATTTTGGCCAAAACACAATCGCCAGTTATGATGGGACACTTCCAATGGGCTGAGGTTTCCATCAGGACTCCGGTTCAGAAGGCTGCCCTAGACATTTGAGGTGGAACACGTTGATGCTTCTTCAGGGAACTTTTATCTGTAATATTTTGTCACAGAAGCTACAGCCAAATCGTTTTTCTCCTGTATGGATAAGAATGTGACGATGCAGCGCAGCCTCCTCTGTAAATCTCTTGTCACAATAGCTACAGATGTATCATTTTTCACCTGTATGAATGAGCATGTGACGATGTAGGTTACCACACTGTGTGAACGTGAACGACTTTGAACAATGGCTACAAACATGGTCTTTCACCTGTAGGTACTCTTTCATGGATTTTCAATAATGTTACCCTTTCGAAACCTCTGGAACAATATCTACATAGGAGACCAGCACGTGTATGAATGAGCATGTGACGATGTAGGTTACCATTCTGTGTGAACGACTTTGAACAATGGCTACAAACAAATGGTCTTTCACCTGTATGTACTCTTTCATGGATTTTCAACAATGATACCTTTTTGAAACCTCTGGAACAATATCTACATAGGTAACCAGCATGTGGCTCTGAGCTGTTATTAACCCTCTTCTGCTTTCGTAATGGAGAAGAAACCACTTCACGACTAGCAGCTGATGTAGACTGGTTTTGATCTGTTTCAGGTAGATCTAATGAAGCAGTGCTGCAATTTGCACTTGTTGTTTGGTGATGCAAGATGTGACTGGTATTGGACAATCGTTTCCCTAGAACAGACAAGAAAGGAAGTTGCCATCAGGAAAGAATGATTTTGATGGCTTTCAAAAAGGTCGTTTAATCCAAACCACTTGTCAATGTCCAGGTAACTATGTTCAGGTAACACAATGTACAGATGTATAGCCATACCAATACCATGTACGACAAGTGCGACCAAAGTGATAAAATTATAGGTAATGAGAAACTTTGTTTCACGAGCCTATTACAGATTGGCACAAGTGATAAGTACGAAAGTAATGGTCCAATTTCAAGACACTAGTTCTAAAATGTATCAGGAATTGATGTTGTACCCTTGACTTTTGATGTGTACATGCTCATGCTTCTTTAAGCTATCTTTCAATGTATATCTCCTGTCACAGATGCTACAGCAAAATCTATTCTCTCCTGTGTGGATGAGCATGTGACGATGCAGCGTCCCCTTTGCGTAAACGACTTCAAACAATGCTCTACAAACATGTGGTCTCTCCCCTGTATGGACCCTTTCATGGACTTTCAGTAATGCGACGCCTCTAAAACCTCTAGAACAGTATCTACATAGAAAATGAGCACGCGGTTCTGAGCATTAATATTTCTCTTCTGCTTTCGTAATGGATGAGAAACCACTTCACGACTAACAGGATGACTCGGATAGGGTTTGCTCTGCACAGGAGCTGATGTAGACTGGTTCTGATCTGTATTGGACCCATCAAATGAAGCAGTGTTGTGATGTGCACTCTTTGCTTGTTCATTCAAGTTGTGACTGGCACTGGATGATCAAAGTTGCCAACAGGAAACAACGTTTTTCAATGCTTTAAAAAAGGGGGAGTATTACCCTGTATCACCTGTCAATGTTGATGCATCATGAGTGAACACGATGTACAGAGGTATTAGCCACACCATGTACGATAAGTACCGCTACTGAATCGTTTTTCTCCTGTGTGGGTAAGCATGTGACGATGCAGCGTACCCTCCTGTGTGAAAGACTTTGAACAATAGCTGCAAAGATGGGGTCGTTCGTCCGTACTCTTTGATGGATTTTTATTAATGAGATGCCTACGAAACCTCTGGAACAGTATCTACATAGAAAACCAGCACGTGGCTCCGAGCTGTTCTTGGCCTTCTTCTACTTCCGTAATGGAGAACCTGCTTCATGACTACCAGGATGATTGGAACAAGGAATGCTCATATCAGGACCTGATGTAGACTAGTTCTGATATGTACTGCACCCATGCAATGAAGCAGTGTTGCGATGTGCACTTGTTGCTCGGTGATGTAAGCTGTGACTGGTACTGGACAATAGTCATCAGGAAACACTTTTGAAAACAGTCTTTCACTCTAAACCACTTGTCAATGTTAATGTTTCAAAAGTAAACACAATGTAAGCACTAATTTACTTAGTCTATCATGCAGTATATCACTCCAAATGAAACATGCTTGTGACTGTTATATCCGGTCGTGGAGTGTGTCATAGTACCCCATGCAGATACAGATGTACAGAGAAATATCCACACTACCAATCATAAGTGCAGCTGAAGTAATAAGATCATTAATGAGGGATTTACTATAGACAATTAGTACAAATAGTACTAAAAATATATGGACTATGTACACTAAACAATTGACACCTCCAACATGAAGCGAGCTATGTCTCTGCGTAAGTCTTTTGCCACAAAAATCACAGCCGAATTGTTTTTGGCTGTATGGGTACGTTGGTGGCACTTCAGATTGCCCCTCTGCGTAAACGACTTCGAGCAATAGCTATTTAAAATATACTGACTATGCACTCTAAACAACTGATACCTCTCGAAGATAACACAGACATGATTCTTTAAGCTACGTTTCTGTGTGAAACTTTAGGAACAGAAATTACGTCCGATTATCTCACTGCGTAAATAACTTCAAGCAATATCTATTCAGATTATACTGGTCAACTATGGAACTTAAACAATTGATCCGTCTGCAATATTATGGACACGCACATGATTCTGTAAGCTATGTTTCTGTGTGAATCTTTTGCCACAGTAATTACATCCGAATCGTTTTTCGCCTGTATGGGTACGTTGGTGGCACTGCAGATTACCCCTCTGTGTAAACGACTTTGCACAGTAGTTACATGAATATGGTCGTTCCCCGGTATGCGTTCGTTCATGAATCTTTAATAATGCGGCACGCGAGAAACCTCTTGAACAGTATCTACACAGAAGGCCAACACGCGGCTCCTGACTGGCATCCACTCTCCTCCCTTGCCGCAGTGCACTCTCAGAAGAAAACAGATCTTTGCGTTTGGAAGGCCGTTTGTTCACTCTTATGCCCGTATGGTATGGGATGCTCGGAGATTGTGATGAGTGGCTCTGAGTGACGGGTCCTAGTAATGGAGCGGTGTTGTCAGGTTGACCCATGATGATTGTGTGCTGATGTCGGTATTGACTGGCACTGAACAGTGTCTCCCCTAGAAGAGACAAGAAACGGATTGCCATCAGTCAATCATGCTTCCTATTCCTCCAATACATGTCCTTACTTAGGGAGACTGAATAGAACTTTTGCTAGTGTAACAACCATAATGACGAGTGCAGTATTGGGACCTACGATTATTCTGAGCTCAGCTACTATAGTTTGCATCGAATCTAGCTCTACAAAAGCTGTTCACCTCTTTCAACTGGAATGACCAGAACAAAATATTCAAAATGAAAACCAAGAAAAGAAGAATTCTGAAATCATTTTCTAGGACTCTGAAAAAAGCATGCATTAATCGCCAGATCATTTACAAAGTTGTGATATTTTCATAGGCCACGAACAAGATTTACAGTTTCAGGCTTATATTTTTGCCAAAATAATGAGAAGAAACTTGTTTCTCTTGTACGCAGAACGCTTGTATCTTCAGAGTGGGCACTGACAATGTTATACACCAGTCCAGAGTTAAACAACTATAGACGGTTCTATTAAAATCACAGACAGAATCTAATGCTGTTTCATATAGTTTGACTTGCGTTACGGTAATTTTACAAATTACTTGACTTCTGACCCAATAATCATGGGTTCAGTCACATTTTCTATATGAGACAATATTTATTTATATTTACCAATACCAATATTCTGGTATGCAAAAAATGAAAATGTTACTGTAACTGAAAAAATCCGTGCACTCTTATTTAGTTTGAATGTGCTTAGTACAAACATTTGTAGAATATTCAAATTAGGAATAAGAGATGGGATACATTATCCATAAACAAAGGGTAAAAAATAAATGCAAGTAAAGTTTACAATACAGGCCAGCATACATTCCAGCAACAACCACAAACCTAGTTAGACCTCCAACACAATTGCACCATGTTCTGTGTGTATACCTCAATGCTCCTACTATATTACTTAGGCATTTACAGTCAAACTTGGACTATGCAAAATGAGCTACAGGTAAATGATTGTATGAATGGCAATACACAAGATGAGAGTCCAAACCATCCCTTGACTGAACATCTGACACAGATAGAGGTTTTACCCCAAGCTAAATTATTGATGGGGAAACAACCACATCGTCGATAATTTGCAGTTCCCACACAGGGATGGAGTCAAATGGGGGAGGGACAAAGAAGGGGATAATTGTGAAACCAAAATCAATACAAGTACTGTACTTAAGCTAACAGCATAATGGTGTATAATATAAGCTGCATAGTCAATTTGACTGTACTGTTGTTTGAATTCAAGATATCTTTATTACATTTCAGGAAACGAATGAGGACTCTGCTCAGGCGAAGGAGGACAAGCTCTGACCCCAAAAACGAAAACACCACAGTGAATTATGGGGGCGAGTGGTATTGCCCAATTTTTCACATATAGAGGCACTGGCTAAGCTCCACCCCCCCCCTCCCGAGTCGGCCCCAGCCATAAATACCCTGAAAATTTATGGCAATCTTCTACTCATTAGCATCTCTGTGGCTCGAAGACGAGGACGTCTAGATGGTTGTTGGTACAGATTATCTTGAACTTGATGATCTTATCTTGAACTTGGAGACTGATGCTTCAACAGAGAGGCCGGAACACACATCTATTCAAATTCAATTATGAGGATCATGGAACTATTTGGAAAGCTTCCAAGGACCATGATGGACAAAGAAACCTGGAACAAGAGCACTGATGGTGCAGTAGCTCATACCGATTGTTCGGTTCCACCCCCTCCCCCCTCCAAAAACAACAGTGTGGATTTGCCTATCCGAACAAACAAAGTTCTTTATGGAAACTCTGCAACGCCAGCATGTTGCATGACACTTTAGGCATGCACCCCCCTCCCCCTCCAACAGTAACACAATATTGTTCATGTACCAACTGACACCGGACAATTGAGTGTTGCATCCAAACAACTGCCCACCACACCCAGCACAGTTTGTATTTTCACACTAAATAATACATTCCTCCACATATTAATTTGGCCTCAATATATATATACCTCCACACACACACACTGAGACAAATTTGCTTTCTTTAAAACTTGACCCACACATGATATCCATATCTCCATGCACAGGTTTGCTCATACAGGTACAGCATATTTATTTTTCTCAGGTAATAACCGAATTCCAGCACTGACACAATATTTCCACTTGACATGCCATCTAAATACACATGTTTCTTCATGAATATATTTATAATGTATTGAAGTGATTGTGGCATCAACATCCCACTCCCCCCCCCTCCTTCCACCCCTAGCACAAGTTCACTTACGAAGTAACTTCGTTTTTTTTACTAAAGTCAGTATGATTGTTGATTTTTGTGAGTACTTAAACTTAAAATGCCCCCCCACCCTTCGTGTGAATATCCACCGTGGAAGTGCTGACTGGCCAGTGCTCCAACCTGAATGTGGAGACCAGCTGTGTCTCAAGAGCTCTAGACACTCCCTGACAGAAGCTCACCCCTCCCTGTGAATACCCACTGCAGAGATGAAGATCGGCTGGCCACTACGCTTTGATTCCCAAATTGACGCCCCTCAGAAGGATCTAAACAAGTGTACAACTGCGTTTCTGTTTCTAGATATAGCAGTGGCAAGTGCGAGAGCCCTCCTGCTATGATGACATTGCACGTGACAATTGTAACGACGAATGCACTTTACAGCAGTTGTAATCCCTAAATAGCCATTTTGATGTGCATGCACATCTATATGTACAGCCTAAACTATTAACCCTAACAGTTAGTACTTAGAGCTATGCCTTCAACAAACAACGGTTGTCTTCCCAAAAACAATTATTCCTAAAATAGAGACACGAATGAGGCATATCCCACTGTCAAACAATCTGTAAACACATGTAGTAATGTATGGTTGAACTCGCATGTAAAGATAAATCCTTCCACTTTGAAAATTTAATCAAATTTTGTGCCCCCTAAAAAAAATCTGTGCCCCCCCCTGAGATTTCCAGTCTGACCAAAAAAATTACACTGGTTTAGGCATCCCAATGTGCAACTAGGGAATTTATATAGGCTCCAGAACAACCACACAACCCTTGAGAGTTTGAAAGCAATGCTATTTTTGCACGCTTCGTGCACATTTCTGTATGGACTTCCAATCTCCTATTGGGCGTTATATTCGCGTTGCCTGAGATAAGCAGATATGTCGAGGTCAGGTGATGTCTCACATATCTCCAATCTATATCACCCCAAAACCTGCAGTGATATCGCAGCATGGGCCGATGGCACCCCGTCCGTTCCAGGCGGCCCGACAGAACTGGGGGGCATCACCCCGGCAACCCCAGGCGGCCCAACAGAATTGGAGGAGCATCCGGGGGGTGTAGGGGGAATGCCCTTATGCCACCTCCCATAGCACCGCCACTGCTGATGTTGACTTCACAATGAATGAGGTCACCAAGTGTTTGGTTCACATATGCAGGTCTAATGCCACAAATTGACAAGAGCGCAATGTACATTTACCCAGACATGATCTTCAATTAATACATCTAAGAGCAATAGCAAATAATTTATTTGTTAAGACCATGCATCAGCACAAGAACACCCTATTACTCCAATATTCCAACCATATAGGCTACCCGTACCCTTCAACTGATGAACACGACCACCATACTACTTAATTGATTCCCAGAGGAGACAACAGTAACCTGGCTTACCTTCTCATACCCTTACCATAGGTTTTCCTTCAAGTTACAAGCGCTTGTGCTCACTGACCTACATGAATTTAGGGTACCGGTGTAGGATATGAGATTTTCTCAACGTGATGTTGATTTTACTAATAAAGTGTATGGCATAGGCCTATAGTTCTGGTAGTGGGTGGTATTTTGTAAACAAAAGATGAATGGTAAAATAGCATTGTGTCTTGACATCACCCACTTTTAAGTTCTGAAATCTTTTTTGGATAAAAGCCAAGACAAAATTGATCCAGGTAAACCATATAGGCAAGCTATAATAGGCAAGTATTCACGATGTATCCACTGAAAGCACATTAAAGGCCATTTTCCCTCACCCCAAATCTGCCAGAAATCTCTAGTACTGGTCAGCTCAATTGATGCATGACACAATGATAAATATTGCATACTGTGATGTAAAGCTTCAATGGAAGTTGAAAAATTGGATTGAACAGCAGAACAAAAATGGTTAGGTGTTCAAGGTAATTAGTATTAAATCCTCTGTCTCAGCAACTACATAATTGAATTTAGGCCTAATTAACGATTAGTGAATTTAACTTACAGGGTTTCTTTCAGCTACAAAACCAGTTTTGAATACAATTTTCCATATGCATATCAAAACAAAGACCTTCCAATTTTTCGGCACCCTTTTTTGACTACATGTACCAACCTTCCTGTCCATCCGACAAACTTGAGTGATTTGGCCTAAAATGACCACTACTATGACCACTAGATGATCATCCACCCAAAATCAATGAACACCCTGAAGGTTGCAATACCAGGGTATTAGTATCACGAACCTTAACATCCAAACTACAGGAGGAGAAAAAAATATTAGTAATTTGACCTCATATGACCCCCAAAGGACATTTTACCTACATATACCGACTTTCATGTCCATCACACAAACTTCAAGTAGTAATTCGGCCTAAATTGACCACTAGAATGACCACTTGATGACCATCTACCCAAAAAGGCAATGAACACCCAGAAAGTAGCACTACCACAGAACCATTGTGCCAAACCCTAGACAATATACCATGTAATCTGCAGAAGAGGCATTTAGTTGCACATTGAAATCTTCACAAAGGAGGCACGACCAAAGTAATAAGTACCAAACTACCAGCATGACAAACCATTAACTTTGTACCATACAATTTGTGAGAAGAGAGGCACTACCAGCGATATCCTGAAATGGCCCATATGGCCCTTACACAGCATTTCACCCCAAATTCCAAAACACTCTGAAGGAGCACTACTGAAACAATCGTGACAAACCATCAACACCGAACCATCAAATCTGTTGGAAAAGATTCATTTCCAATGATTTCATAAACCATATGGCCACAGCTGCTAACAGTGGATCCAACATTCTGAACACCCGAAGGAAGCACTACCGAAGCACCATCGAGACAAACCCTCAACTTTGTACCATGCAAGTTGTAGGAAAAGGTTCAATTCCAATGACCATCCACCCAAAATCCCTGAACACCCTGAAGGTACCACTACAAGTACATTATGACAAACCCTCATCACTGTATCATCAAAACTGTAGGAGATACATTTTGCATGTTTCCAATTTGTGGCCTCTCCTGGCCCTACGTGACCTTTGACCTGAAATACTGAGGGCAGTTTGATGGCCCACCACCCAGTGGTCATTGTGTCCAAGTTTCGTCAAAATGTGTACACATGGGAGCAATTTGAACAATTGTTGACAGATAGATAGAGTGATAGACCACATTGCCATCACAATAGCTCCCACCAGCTAGCTGGTATGGGCTAAAAATGTATCTTCAATCTTGATCGAGGCCATAGGATGATGATGGCTCATGCAGTTGTTAGTATGGACAAGCTCATGTTCTTTCAATTTACCTTTAATTGCAAACGATTTTGAACAGAACCTACAAATGTACATTTTCTTCCCAGTATGAATATGCTGATGTCGTTGTAAGGGCCATATTTGGTTAAATGATTCTGAGCAATAGCTGCAGCTGAATGTTTTTTCTTGTGAATGTATTCTCTCATTTCGTCTTAAGGAGGCATGGTTTTTTAAAGGCTCTTGGACAAACCCTACAAAGATACCCATTGGGTCTTCATTCCTGTTCTCCCCACAAGTAATGAGAAAGTGAGGTATTCATTTGATGGTGTTGTATTGGTCGATGTGGTGCAGATTCACTGGTTTCTGACGAGAGAAACTCCATGAATAGAGAGAAAGATACGGGAAGGAAGTGTCACGGTTGTCAATAGGCCGCTCAGCACCAGTCGGGTGTAATCGACACTGGCCCTGTCCGACTGGCACTGGCCCTGACGACCGGTACTAAACTTTTTTATGCACAGCTGTGGGGGTAATGTCACCTGTACTATCCCTTACATGTGTAATCCTTTAAGTTGGTGCACCCCCCCCCCCCCTCCCCCAGCACTGCTTCCAAATTTTCCTTGTGAAGTTGACACTTATTTTGGACTAGTGTAAACCTCAAAACAGTAATAGTGCAAAATCATTTCCAACCGGATCTCAGAGATACACTCAAATTTCATGCAAAATGGGAAAGTGCATGTTTATGACATAAAATACACTACTGTTCAGTGACAGGTATAACTCTATAACCTACGGCTCTCATTGGGCAGAGGGAATTTTCACAACAATGGCCGAGGAGGGGCTTAGGACAGCCTCTTTTGTCCACGACATTCCAGTAGCGCCATGCCCCAGTGCCCCTGTATCCCCCTGCTAGAAATTTCATTTCGCTACTTGCAGTTTCGAGGTTAGCATGGCCAGGGTCACATTCGACCCATACAGGGTTGAATGAAGAAGTATAACTTTCTGATAAATGTTGGTCTGTATTATTATTTATACAATGTACATGAGAGGAGAGAAGTGTATAACCACTAGACTGACCGAAAAGTTCAAAAAGTGTAAACATTTAACAAATACAGGACATCAAAATGTGCCAAACAAAAGTATTATTCAAAATTATTCAAAAAAAAATCCTATAACAAATACCTTTAACCCATAACAAAAAGATAACATTTATTTATGTAAAATGTTGGTGTCATAATGGTCATAATAGCAATTTACAAACAGACTAATCCTGAAGTGGAGTGATTGTAAACCATATTAGCAGTCAGGGCTCGAAAAATGTATTTGACCACCATTAGCCCATCAGGCTTTCAACTCAGAAATTCATATATCTAGATAGAAATTACAACTAGCCCCATAAAAGTCACCATGGAATGTGCTGTGTAAATTGTAACCCACCAATGGAGCATCAAGTACTATAAACTATCCTAGACAGATATGAGTATGTCATGCCTCATGATGGGATAAAATAGTTCTTAAGCATTAAAAAATTGTAACTTCTGATCATACAGTAAAACCCCTATTATCCGAACTGGTTGGGACTGTAGGTAGTTCAGATAATGGAAAAGTTCGGATAATCGAGGTCTATCCCTGTTGTACACCACAGAGTATTGAAAGCTAATGTGAAGTGAATACTTAACATGGCAATTCAGGCATCCTTTGTCCCTTTAAGTACCAGCCATTTACCAGAAAATTTCCAGAGTCACAGAAGTCATCAGAAACTGTTTTATTAGGTAGAAAAGGGCAAGCTATATCATCCCTGATTTTTTCAATTTTTTTCGGCACCATTTTGGGGCAAAATAGGCTATTTTTAATGTCAATGGGATTTTACAAAGTTAAGGGAAAGCTAGGCCAAAACCAAATTTGGAATTATCTTCTCAAGACAGAAAATGTCACCTACAATTTATGTTTAGAGGTCTAACAATGGTTCCAGGATGTTCCCTGAACATCCTAGAACTCATTATCTATCTAAAATTACTACTATCTAGGTTGTAAATAATTATTTTAATTCAATTTACCTGGTACGTCTACCTCTGATAGCCGCCCATCGACTTTGGGGAACGTTAGAAAAGGTTGTAGAGGGATTATCGGTTTATACGGGGGCTTGGGATTTTTTTGAAATATGAGGTCACTGAAGCGTATAATTTGAGGTCAAGTCAAGGTAACCACATTTTCGAAAAATATTTTGAAAATGTTGTTCACCATAGACCCCCATCAAAGTATTT
>JAODUJ010078195.1:0-11748 GCA_027564615.1 Psolus chitonoides | reverse complement strand
AGTTGGTGGGCCGTGTAGGGGACTGGGTGGCCTGCTGGTCCTCTAGTATGTCCGTTAAAAAAGGCACTGGGCAAAGTTGTTTTTGTAAGTTTGAAACAATGACCTCTTGAGATATCCCTGGCCTAGTACTAAAATTCCACAAATTTACTGCAGAATACCGTGATTATTTTTTTTAAAGACTTCAATCATATCTCCCCCAGCCTAGTGTTCCCCACAGATGGCACAACGGGGACTATTGGAAGCCCATGGTCCTCACAGAGGGCACAATGAGGACTACTGACAGCCTATGTTCACCACAGAGGGCACAATGGGGACTATTGACAGCCTATGTTCCTCACAGTGGGCACAATGGGGACTAAGACAGCCTATGTTCCCAACAGAGGGCACACTGGGGACTATTGGCAGCCTATGTTCCCCACAGTGGGTACAATGGGGCTCTATGGGAGACTATTGTTCCCCATAGTGGGCACAATGGGGCTCTATTGGAGCCAATTGGTCTCTATGTAGGGGGAAATTGTAATAAAAAGAAGGAACATTCGGGGGATAATTCAGTTCGAGACGGACTCGAGTTCGGGACAGAGTGACGAGCTTGAGATCAGATCGAGATGGAGGCAGACCGAGACAGGTACTGAAATGGAACAGTAGCTTGGAAGGAAACCTGTACAAGACTGTAAATAATCCTATAATCTGCAGTCATGTTAGAATAGAGACACTTAGCTAATAAATGTAGAACTTGTACCATTATACATCTCATGGTTCTTGTCATCTTCTGAGACTTGTGCTCAGCGCCAAATTCTCAGCCAATTCTCCGGGCTGGAAATCGGTCGTCACAGACCGACTCGGGTCCCATTACACTTCTATATTCAAAAGTTGGTTAGTTTAATTTTCTAAGTCGTTTTTGATATGCTAATCCCTTCAGCTGTTCAGTGATGGAATAGCCTAATCAGGGATGGTAAAAGCGATGTTAATAATTGGTCTCTTAAATTAAATTCTTACTGCGTGTTGAAGCATATGAATGTCGAAGATTGTAAAAACTTTACACAAACCTGACAAAGAAAGTATTGATTTATACTGTACGCTGATTTAATATACTGTAGGCCCTACGCTGATAGACCGTAAATTTCGATATTATGGTTCATACTATGCCGATATGCATGATACACGCGGCCTATCCTCGGCATAGAAAGGTCCACGCACTTTCGACATTTATTTATTCATTGAACATTGAGCCCATGGCTCCAATTATACAGGGGGATTTGGCTAGAGAATGGCTGAAGCGTGGCATAAGCCCGGGCCCTATTGTCTGGTACATACCGGCAGCGTCACGCCCAGCCCCTCTGCACCCCTGCTCGAAATTCGTGGAAGCTACCCGCAGTTCCGAGCTCGGCGTGGTCATGTGAAGAAGGGGGGGGGGGGGGGGCGAAATCGATCAAGGTGTGAGCTAAAGGGTTAAACACCATTTGAAGTTGTGTCCAGCTAACAAAAACCATTATTTGGTAAAAGTTGATTATATCAACTTTCAATCAAACGAAAATCTGAATCTGAGTTGAACACCTTGAAGTAAGGTCCAACTATCAAAAAACATTTTTTGGTTCAGCTTAATAGTTGATGATATCAAGATGATCATGATTAAGATGTTTCTAGTAAACTTTCAGAGCAAGTCTCCTTCTTGTTATTGCTAACAAAGTTCAAAGGTTTTTAAATACTTGTAATCATAAAATATAACGAACCCTAACATAATGCCGGTTTTCCGGTGTCTGACCATGCTGATTTCATCAGCGGAGCCGCATTTATCTCAATTTTGCAATTAGCCTATCCATTGTCAAACTGAAGGACTTCTCGCATAGCAAAATGACCATCATTATAGTCTGTCTCCATGTCGGAAGATGGATGTCATTTCACGACCAACGGCTCTGAACTATTACAAATCTCGCACATTGTCTAGCAGTGACGCTATAAACCCATTTCATTCTGGATCATCTGCTTCTTCCTCTTTCCCCATTATATTTGTGTCCAAAAGTGTCGGAAGTCCTTCCCGTCTCACTAACTGGCCAAAAATAGTCATTTTCTTGAAACAAGAACGAGCATAACTTGTAATAGCTGGTCCCAGATCAAGTTGGACTAAGGGGTTGTAGAGTCAAGGGAGCAGTTGTTTTTCCAGTCCTGTTCCATCCTGAGTAGATTTCAATTCAGTACAGTTACTTCTGAACTTGATCGGTTTACATTGTTTTCAGTGTTTGACCTCTGTTGATCTCAGATTACCTTTGACCTCTCCCAAAAACAATACGGATCATGTACTCATTATGGGGAACATATATATCAAGTATGAACTTGATCCAACTAGGCATATATATATCGAGGTTGGTACGATCGAAATTGCTTTAGTCGAGTGGTCAGTGTTGGAGTAATTGTCAAATGTATCAAATAATCAAAAGTAATAATCAAATGGCTCGATCTCTGGACCTGACCATTGTGATGTCTTAAGCAAGGCACCAATTACCTCTTTTCGTCAAGGTAAATGGGTACCTGTGAAGAACCAATAGCGGATGCACGGCTGGCTGCCAGCTTGTAAGGGGACGGAGACAGAGTCAGCAGTACAGATAGACTTTGGATGGATACGAAACCACGAATGTACCAGGAACACCTCCTTTCAGACCAAAAGTGTGCCCCATCCCTGCCCTCTTCAGTTATGCTAGTGCCATGGATAATGATATTTTTAGGCGCATTGGAACTGTCACTACAATGGGCTATGTAAATACTGGATATTATTGTAATTTGGTGCATCGCGTTACCGGGGTGGAGGCAATTTATTCATAACTTTGAAATGGGTCATAAAAGTTATTTCACGTATGTATTTGTCTCTGTCTTCCCTAGGATGCTCGAGAGTATGCTGATAACAATGGTCTATTCTTTGTAGAAACGTCAGCGAAGACGGGCCAGAATGTCTGCGAGCTATTCAATCACGTCGGTTTGTACATTCACCAAACATTTTATACTCTAACAAGAACGAGCATAACTCGTATAAACTGGTCCCAGATAAAGTTGGTCTAAGGGGTTGGTAGAGTCTGGGGAGAAGTTGTCATCTCTATGAGTTGATACGTTGATTTTTTCTATGAATGAGTTCAATAACTTTCAAAACTCCTGCCCCCCCCCCCCTCCACCCTAACTCAATATCACAAATAACATTAACATCGCCCCGTTGCAACTCCTTCCCCTGCATCCCCTCATTCACCCCGCGCCCCTTAATTCCTCCCCCTCATTATGTCCGCCCTGTTGTTATATCAGTTTTATCAGTTCGCGTTCCAATTAAGTCCGCTGTTGTGTTCCATCAGTAGCTCTATTGTTGGACGTCTCTATTCAACTACAACTTCTCTATTCAGGCCAGGTCTGAATAGATTAGGTGATGAATATACTTATGTAGTTGATTTTTCCTGCCAGTGTGATCATTCAAAGGTAATTCAAATAGTCAACACTTACCACCACGTATTAGACACAATCTTCTCTTTCAAATGAGCATTTATTGAGTATGAACCAAAATTTCGAGAAAAAGTTTCACAAACGATTGTTCTGATTTTCTTAGGCAATGTGCCGATTTTTTTAAATGAAATGCTGGCATGTGGACTAGTGGCGGCTGTAGAAAATTTTGTTTGTGGTCAAATACAATGTTTGGAGGGGCAAAGTCATGACGTCATAGATGAAATGGCTGAAGTTTGCCTAAATAACATATCGTTTGAACTTGGGAAGAGAGGACCCTTGCGGCCAGCCGCCACTGGGTATTCCTGTACAATTGGACTGTAAAAAAAAACCCGCATAAGCTCTTTAGGAAAATGTCCATTTATTTGTGGCGTAACACTATTTAAGTCACTATACTAAGAGATGTCTCAGTACTAACAGTATGCATTTTTCTTATTTCCCACACAGCAAAATGTGCAAAAACTGAACCTTCGATGATCAACAAAAAGTCCACAATACGAGTAGGGAGAAATCGGACGAGCGGAAAAAGACAATGCTGTAATTGATTTACCCGACTGA
The DNA here is from genome assembly GCA_027564615.1 of Psolus chitonoides. Classification (NCBI taxonomy): domain Eukaryota; kingdom Metazoa; phylum Echinodermata; class Holothuroidea; order Dendrochirotida; family Psolidae; genus Psolus; species Psolus chitonoides. The sequence goes on along the minus strand of JAODUJ010078195.1, from coordinate 7,716 downwards.
ATCAAGAACACTTGTTCGTCACCCAATGATTGTTTGGTTCGCTCGTTCTTTCTGAGAAGAGTCCTACTCCCGAACATATGGGTCCTATTGGGCTGGTACTTAAAATCCAGTACCTTTGACGTGAAGCAGAAGAAAGTGTAACACTACCACAGGACGGCATGTCAGCCTCTATCGCTGGATAACCCTGGCTGAAGCTAGTATCATGGTGACAGCGCTTTGAGGCCTAATGCCATAAGGCGCCCAATGAATGGCAATATATTCTATGGCCGTGTTTTAGTCCACTGTTAGCTGACTGTTAGTTGACATATATGGTCGTCGTCATACCATATATGGTGTCGATATGACCATATATGTAAACTAACAGTGAACTAACAGTTGAATAGAACACGGCCCATGTTACTTGTTATGTTACTAGGTTACTTGGTTTTTATGTTGATTAGTGGACCACTGAAATAGGTAAACGGTCTCCAGCAACTACCGCCCCATCTCTATGTTGCAATTCTGTCCAAGGTCATCGAGAGACTGATATATGAGGCTGTGTGGCGTTATCTGGTTGATCATAATCTGATTTTAAGGCATCAGTTCAGCTTTAAGGTTGACCACATGCATTCCACCTTGGATGCTCTAACTTACATCTCGCAGTACCTCGTCGACTCCATCAATGACAGGGAGGAATCTCGAATTGTTTGTCTATATGTCGACAAGGCATTTGACAGAGTGTGGTATCCTAGACTCATCGCAACACTATCTACCCTGGAGTTTTCTGGAAAGCTGTTCCATGTGGCTACAAGACTACCTTTCCGGTCGATCTCTGCATGACAGTCATGCTGAATGGGATATCTTCAAGCGAAAAGCCATTTAAAACATGTGTCCACCAAGGTTCCATCCCGGGACCACTGCTATTCGTTGTCTCCATTGATGACATAACCATGGAGTTGGCAAAACCGTCTTATTCTTCCACCAAGTCCAAAGATAACCGAGAGGCAGCTGCAACATCTTTAGACAGAGACCTCCACGAAAATAAAACTTGGGCAAAGTCCTGGGGAGTGTTTTTGTTGTTGCTAAGTGTAACACTCTCACTATCTCAAACCGCAGGGATGCCCAAACAAGCCACCCATGGTTGCACAACTTCGGTAGTGAATGAAGCTGACAGTGGATCAGCTTGGCTTCGCAGTCAATACGGACCTCTCATGGACCCCTGTACGACCAGGCCATGTACTATCCAGTGTAGTCTACAAAAAGTCAAAGCCTACGAAATATCTAGGGGAATATCTAGGCGCCTACGAAATATCTAGGGTCTAGCAGTGCTACCTTCATGGTGTGGGGCACGGCGCAATTTTCTCTGAGCATGCGCACGTTTCCATGCACATTTCTGTGCATATTCCTGTGCACATTCGTGTGCAATTTTCTGTGCACATTCATGTGCACCTTTCTGGGAACATTTATTTGCACGTTTTGTGCACAGTGCCGATAATTGATATTCGTGAAAATGTGAAATGCTAGATCTTAGTCTTTCGATGTTCATAGAGCCTTCCATTTTCTGTAAGTATGTCGAGGACTTACGAATTGTGCTAACCCGTTCTTGCATACTCGTATTAGTAAGGTACACATGTGTGTGCACTTTTCTGCGCACATTCATGGGCACATTTTTGTGCACATTTTTGTGCACATGATGACATGCCAAAATGAATTTCCCTATCGATAGGAACGCCTATTTACCCAATACAGTGGTATATCCAAGGGGGTAAATAACGGGGGGAAACTTGCTATCTCCCCTTCAAAACAAAAATCTGCCAAAACAATATTTTTATACTTGAAATGTTGAGTTCAATTCTACTTTTGCATATTATGCATATGACAACCTCAAACAATTAGGGCAACCCTTGGCTGCCTTCATGTCTGTGACCGAATGTGTTCATGGTCAAAATATTGTAGGCTAGGTCCCTGGCAATGTGATAACCGACAAACAACTGATATTTTTTCAAGCTGTGCCTTACGCTCTCTGCAACATACTGGAATATTTCTCATCAATGGTATTTCTACTGCATGTCAATTTCTGCATGTCGGTCCTCCAACAAATGGAAATGTGGAGGGTATGAGAGTCCACACACGAGGCTGTGTGAATATATATTTACCGGAGTGGCAATAACATTAGTTTCAAAAGTAATGGTCTGATTATACAGCATTTAGTCCTACGCACTAGCCTATAGTCCTCGTCCAAGTTAATCTGATAATTAAACGAGAATTACCTGATTTAAAGTGAAGTTTGATAAACCCTTCAGACCACGCCCGGTCGCATGCGACCCTACCTCTTCCCTGGCCACGCGCAGCTCGAAACTGCCAGTAGGGACGGCGAATCTGCGCCGGTTGAATGCAGATGTACTGGAGCGTGACGCCCCCGGGCTATAGCGAACAAAAAGGGGCTAGCTTAAACGGCTTCTCTGGCATTGTCGCGCAAATCCCCCCTGCCTAATTACAGCTATGGGTTAAAGAGTTGAGATTGCAACAACCGCAATCTCACAAGACTCCAGGGATTACATCAAATTCTATCGAAACACGTGCTATACATTCAGGAGTATAGGAGAGCGCGCCAACTGAGGTTGCACGCATCATGGAATCTACCGAAATTGACTGTGAGATTGAGGGAACCCGGCAGTATATAGGCTCATAGCCGTAATTGGATAAGAAAAACATTACACACAAAAGTATAATTTTCTTGTTTAAGTTCCGTGCTATCCCATTTCTCTATATAGTAGCATAGGCTACATGTATTTATTTTGTTCAAACATATAGCCTATGCTTGTTTGTAGAGGGGTGTTGACGCGTACGTATACAAACAGAGGCGGATCGGCATATACTTTTCGGTCCACCAGGCATGGACATCGCTGGGAGGTGGAGCCAGAGGCGCTGCATGCTTATCACGCGCTAGAAGCACATGCAGTGGCTGTATGGATGGTCAACCTGCCCACCCAGGAAAATGTTGGCGTAACAATCGCCAAGGGCTTCGTGATTCTTTGCCTTTAGTTTTGAAACCTGATTTTATTGTTTGAGCTTTGTTGATCTCAGATGATATTTGACCTCAATCCAAAACAACAGGGTTCATGTACTAACTATGATGAACACACGTACCAAGAATGAGCTCAATTGAAGTTTTCCCTATCAAGTTATAGTGGTTACAATATTGTTAGTGTCTGACCTCAGATAACTGATTTGACCTCTTTGATTTTTGGCCTCAACCAAAAATAAATATGGATCATGTACTAACTATTGTGAACACACATACCAAATAAGAACTCAATTGAAGTTTGCCCTATCAAGTTATGGTGGTTACAAGGGTCTTCGTGTTTGACCTCTGTTAACCTCAGATGATATTTAGCCCCAACCAAAAACAATAAGGGCCATGTACTAACTATGGTCAACACAAATACCAAGTATGAACTCAATTGAAGGTTACCCTATCATATCAAGTAATGGTGTTTACAAGGCTTTCACAGAGTTTGACCTTGCATCATTCAGTTATCTAGTTTACAAGCAGTGTCACACACGCACATACCGCACACACACACACACGCGCGTGCATACACATCCACACAAGCGTGACTGCATAGATTGCTTTTGCCTCTGGCAAGGAATCAAAAAGTGGGAAGGCAAAGATGACGAAAAAGAGAGTTCAACGTAACAGCAAAATGAAAGAAATGAACTTTGGACCGGAAAGAAAACCACAGAAATGGAAAATTCAATCGGGAAACGACCAGTGAATGCTGGGTGCCAGTCAGCCCCGGTATAGGCCTACGAGCTCTGCCAATTAAGTGTTTTGTTGACTCTCAAGCCTCAGTGCCTTACAAAAATATCGTTGTAAATATGATTATATTATATTGTATATTATTATAAAAGTTTTATAAATGTAAACTGAAAATTCGATTGACAGTTAAATATCAGAATGGTTGGCATCTATAATCTGCGTCTATTAGCTTTTTTCATCACCTTCTGGAATCAGCCTGGAGTATACTTCGGAGCTTTTCTCCCGACCCACGCGTAGCCTACATAATCATCACCTCATTAACGTACAGTAATAGTTAAGACATAAGAACGAATAATGTTCTATGCAGGACGAAAAGAAATCAAAGCATAACACACTTATACTAGTTCTGCGAAATAGCCGGCCGAAAAATGAAAATCCAACACATTTTGCTAATTACTCCTCAATTATATATAGGCCTAGCTGATAAAAAAAATAAAAATTATGTTGTCTTACTTTTCAAGGATGAAGAAGTGATTTATGTCGCTAGTTCTTGATTTCGTGAAGGTATATATATCGGTGATTCGCATTTCGATCTCTTGATTCCAATTTTAACAATTGGCAAAACCGAATAGGGGAAGCATAGGGAAGTAAACTAACGCTTCATTATCGAGTATAACAAAATTCTTGATGGTGAAATATAAAAACATGGTATAAAAAGTGTTGGAATGGCCGATGACCAACAACATCGAATCCCCTAGGCGTACGAAGTGGGGTCTGGGGGTGGGGGCGGCAGCCCTCCCATAGCAATGAAATTGTCTTAAAAATTGTCCATTTCAGGGACTGGAACTCCATTTTCAAGGAAAATTTAACAAAATGTCTGTAATTCCAGGGCAAATTTTCAGGGGACTGCCCTGTGAAATGTGTCTATATAGACCCTTATCTTTCACCCTTAATCTACCAGGAACCTGCAGAATACACCTCCTAACTTACTCCGTACTCGGAGGTCATATGAGAGCGTGATGTCAACGAATTTCTCATGGTGCTGTTGAACGTCGAACCAGCTGGATGGTAACCCTTCGGCTGTCTCGTTTCCTGTACATGTTGCGCGTAATCGTTCCACAATACCCCCTCGCATAGGCGTGGAAAGGTTTTCGAACCTAAGGGGGCGGAAATTCCTTTCGATTAGGTGAAGGGGTATGTTGCTGAAACTTTAAAATCACGAAAAATGCTGATAAATGGAAAAATTTGCAAATCAAACTATTGATATGTGGAATGGTACAATCATTTGCAACTTTGCATGTATTATAACCACTCGAAATTATTAAGATTTTGTAACCAGTAAAATAGTAACCACCAAACCTATGGGGGCGTCCCTGCGGGGGATAGCGCCCCACGGTTCCTACGCCCATGACCCTCGTACTTATAAACAAGTCGGTATAATCCCAATTAAACGTGAACCCCAGTAAATTCAATTTAGGTCTCGTTAGGTCAGTTCAAAGTATATCGCTTCCAACAGATAGACCAAAAGTCTTGAAAGTAGACATCTTTAAATCTTCTTTCCTGAACTTTGGTAACGGGACCCCAATTTTGGCCCCTATTATTGTCTTGTCTTGTCCTCGGCAAACACCGACTATTGGTTATGACTGCATAGGGGGCAGCACGCAACATGCACGAGCTTACCATATAGCTGGAGAAGAATATGAATCATCTCCACCATTACCAGATAACACCTTGGGTCCATTTAGTTTGTCAGGGTTGAAACTACAAGCATTCCAATCCGGACTCGTTCTAGGCCAGAAAAGACCACCTAAAACATCTGTCTTAATCCTAACATGTCTATAACTAAGATCATTAGCTAACGATGATCTGGTGCGATATTGGTGCCCTTATTGCTGCGGACAGTATGCGTCAATGATATCACGATCTTATAAGTCTTCAAAAAATGCCAAAACGTGTAAACTCGGAAGTTATTACAAAGTCAGAAGGAACTGCATGGAAGAAAAAGTAGGCTCCATATGAGAATATATTTATTTGCGTGATACATGTCACCCCTGTAAGCATAGCTAATTATAACAGGCACCAATGTGCATACGTGCTAAATTGGGAGTATTGAAAAAGTCACATGAATGAATCTGGCTGAGTCACAAATCATTACCAATCAGTGTTTGTGTTTGACACTCTGAATGACTTTGTCCCTTGATCATTGAATGCTGCAATATTGCCAAACGTTGTCACGAATGTATCAAATAAAAAAAAAATAAAAAATGTTGTCAACTTGTGTCAAGATAACACTTTCTTCTGAAGAACATGTTAACATTTAACTGAGATGTCTTTGAAATGCATATATTCAAAATGCAACATATTTCTGTGAAATGTTAATTTATTTCACATTAGATTTCTTGACTTGATGGGACTTTAAGGTGCTAACAAATGTCAAGCTTCAGTAGGCAGGTAGGTGGTTGAAAATAGGTAGGGGAACGAATAACGATAGCGCGGGACTCTTACACTATCCGGCGCTGTGTAAATCAGTTAAAGTGTACGTTTTGCTCGAGCGTACGCCATGATATACATCCCAGTACAGAAAGAACACCGCTGCGGCTGATGTTACTCTAGTGATTGAGAAACCTTCAAAAGTGTTACCAGTCCGACGAAACACGTCATTATATAATTCGGTATAAATAGTGACAGTGTATTGTGTACTTTTAAGGAAGAAGTACACTGCTGAGACCAACAGCTTGCATATTTTTCACTGTATGATCGTGTTTTAGCTCGAATTCATGCAAGCCGCTGTTGGCCCCAAATGGCCTTGGATCTCCACCAATGATACATTTGGCTTCTCAAAGTTCTTCTTATCAAGTTAATGTATTTTCATTTCATTTCATCATTTATTTGATCTGAAACATAAAAATGCAAACAATACATAGAACATACAGGATCAGGATGAACAAAAGGAAACCAAATTCCTATAGCCCAGATCCCTGTGCACCCTAAAGATAAAAACACGAAAAGACAGCTAATCAAACGTAGAATCAGCAAAAAAGAGATAAAGATAAGAAGTGAATCCTAATGCCTTCACTGAGCGACTGGAAGAAGCCAATCAGGAGCAACTCTCACCTCAAGCGGCAAGGTGGACCACACTCTGGGAAAAGTATTATTATTGGAATATTAATAAAAATTGTTCTAAGGAGATTGGTCCCTGCATTCAGATGATTAAAGAGAAGAACTTCACTATGACCAGTGTTAACAAATATGGATTTAGAAATAGCGGAACAAACGATACTGCCCTAGATTTGGGTGCTATGTTGAATTAGATATATGCTGTACCCTCAAAATCACCGCACATTGCCATGTCTCGCAATGACTCAATGAACTATCGACGTAATTGATCAATAAAGCAATGTCATGTACCATCAATCAGGTGTACGTATAGATTATGGGATAAGCTGCCTGACACTGGATGGGGCGTATTCTGATACTTCCCTACATTTGGGTGCTATGTTGAATGAAGTCTATGTTTTAACATCAAAATCAATCCACCTTGGGCGCCATGTCTTGTGTTGACTGGATGAACAATCGACGTAATTGATAAATAAAGCAATTTCATAGTACCTTGTATAGGGATATGGATTCTGGCATGTACTGCCTGACATGGGATGGGGCATCATCTGATACTGCCATACAGTTGGGTGCTATGTTGAATTAGGTCTATGTTTTAACATCAAAATCACTCTAGGTTGGGCGCAATGTTTTGTAATGACTCGATGAACTATCGACGAATTCATAAAAAGCAATGTCATGTACCATCAATCAGGTATAAGTATATGGATTGTGATGTGCTGCCTGACACAGGATAGGCGTTTTCTGATACTGATCTAGATCTAGAATTGGGTGCTGTTTTGAATTAGGTCTGTCGGCGTGTCCCCACTGTGCAGAGGTTGACAGGAGATGCGGGTTGACAGGCCGCGTGATGCGGG
>JAODUJ010078085.1:0-11748 GCA_027564615.1 Psolus chitonoides | reverse complement strand
TTCATGCATGGGCACGTTATTTATCCGTATAGAAGAGATACATGTAATAGTGCATTGCATTCATTTTGCCTATATAATTTCGCCAATTTCGCCTTGCACATTCACTTGCAGGTCCAGGTTAGCTACCTGCGTTTTGAAGAGTGTTATTCCAGGTAATCTAGGACTAGGAGTGTGGTTTCTGTTTGGCCCGTGAGATCCATTTTCAAAATAATTTGGCCCGCCATGCAAATTAATTAGGAATAACAGGCTCTCTGGCCCGCTGACCAAAATTTGGCCCGCGTGCCTAATCAATTCGGCCGGCGAAAAGATATAAACAGGAAAAAGAACATTTCAATGATTTCGATTTCTACAAATGTTTCTATGTGTTGTCACTTGTCACATGTTCCATATGATATCGGACGTTTAAATCATAGTGAGCTCCAGGTGCTGAAGTCGTTATTAACCCAAATTTTATTGCGCGTTTAGCGTGTGGTAGTCCTTTTTTCTTTTTTGCAAAGCAGTCTAACTTTGGCTAATTGTACTGTTTATGACCGATAGATCGGACATTTTAACGCCAAATTTTCGCATGCTTCACGCACAGTAGTGTTCTTTCCCTTATCTTGTCAATGTATATGATCAGACGTTATTTTCTTTGCGCGCTATACGCTCGCAGTACCGTAGTGGTTCTTATGTATATCTTGTAATGTTGATCTCAGAAGCTTTCACCCCCCCCCCCAGGTTCCAGGTTGTGGATCAAATTTCCGTCAATTGTAGGGCTCGGGTGGGGACTGGTTCTCTTCGGCCCGCGAGATCTACTTTCAATATAATTTGGCCCGCTGGACAAATGAATTAAGAACCAGGGTATATACTTACTATACGGTACCTGTCACAGCCTACGTGTCTCATGCGACTGTGCAAAGTGTGTTCAACTTGCCGTAACACTAGGGTATGCTATTGTGTTATACTGTCTTTAGCTTCCAAACCCGGATTAATGGTTTAAACAGTTAAAGAGGCACTGACACCTAAAAATGAACATCTCGAAAGAAGTATTTCTGGAAAATTACATGGACAATTGATATCCAAAACTATCCTTAGCCTACCTCCCTGATACACCATTGTTATGAAATTTATTCTTTTGACAATCGCGCCCAGAGTTTTCATCTGAAAAACGTCATTTCGAGACATCGCTGTCATGACGTCATATTCAGAACCTATCTTTCCTACTCGAGCTAGCTCCACACAAAAAGTTGGACCGGTCGCCCAGAGCGAAGAGTGAAGAGAGACAAAAGGTTTGACAGTCTTGGTATATGGCCAAGATCAAATAATATGTAGCCTACTGCTGCCGGGCCGTATCAAGCGGCCTGTGGGCTACGAAATAGGGGGCCCAAAAATGCATTAATATAAGTGAAAAGAGATAAGGATGGAACCAATTTAGAACGATGATGCATACGCATTGAACACTGAAACACCAATGACAGCAACTTCATCCAGTGTACATGGGCCCGAACAGCAGCCCCAGAAGGCCTTCCAAGGGCCTATCTTTCCTACTCGAGCTAGCTCCACACAAACAGTTAGACCGGGCGCCCAGAGCGAAGAGTGAAGAGAGACAAAAGGTTTGACAGTCTTGGTATATGGCAAAGATCAAATAATATGTACTGCTGCCGGGCCGTATCAAGCGGCCCGTGGGCTACGAAATAGGGGGCCCAAAAATGCATTAATATAAGTGAAAAGAGATGAGGATGTAAATAACTTAGAACGACGATGTATACACATTGAACACTGAAACACCAATGACAGCAACTTTATCCAGTGAACATGGGCCCGAACAGCAGCCCCAAAGGGCCCTCCAAGGGCCCACTGAGGGCCCACCAAGTGAATAGAGACGAAGATACAAACCGTTGTGTTGGGTCTATTACACAATTGGATTCAGAAAAATATCAATGACAGCAACTTTATCATGCATATGGGACCAAACAGTAGCTTCAAAAGGGCCCAGGTCCAAAAATGAATGTATTCAAGTGAATAGATATTAGGATAGAACTTGTTCCGTTGGGTCTGTTACACATTTGAACATTCCTTTTTCCATCTCTCTAGTTATTTGGCTCTTCGAACTGAATGAAGTATCAGCATACCCACCACAGTCTATATGTCTGTATGTATGACGCGATTGCGAACACTAATGGACGTCACACAAGACCTTTTTGTTTGGAGGAAGAGCCTTTTCAGTCTAGGAAAACGTGTTTTTTATAATCGATTTTCAAAGTGATATAATTAAGTTTAATCTGCGGATTGGTGAAACCTGTTGATATGTCGTCGTAAGACCATGTTTTAGTATGTGTTGGTTGTGGTTATGGCTGTGAACTATTCGCGTGTCAGTGCCTCTTCATTTGACACCCAGCGCCTATTACATGGCATGAACAACCAGGAAACACCCATGAATCCAACACCGTATTGTGCTACGAGTCAATTAAATAAGCTACATGCTGTTAGAGTCAACAAACTGTATTAATAAAAATACAGGATGGTCAATGATTTCCTGGAGGGCGGGTCACAAAAAATGATCATCAGCTTAGTATACCTGGTATGCAACAACGTACGGTATGTACGTGTGCTTTATGGTTACATCAGTATAAACCATAATAACCTGATGACAGAGTTGCCTATTGGGTTGTCCACTTGGGGCAAGTTTCCCCATCCTTTAAAAATATGCAGAGTGTGGATATAGCAAAACTCGTCGGTCATCCGTTAGACGTTATTCTCGGTGAAATAAACCGATTGAGGGGGCGCTGTGGCTTGGCGGTTGTTAGGGTCCCTTTAGATAGAGTGGTGGTGCTTGCGACTCACGGTCTAAGGGTTAAGAGTTCGAGTGCCACGTGGTGTCCTTGAGACACGTTACTCTGCCTGATCCAGTCCAGCTGAAAATGGGTAGGCCTATTAGCTTCGGCTAGGGGTTATCCAGTGATGGACTGACGTCCCACCTGGGCAGTGTTGTAGTCGAGACCAGCAAGTCAGAGACCTAGGCCGAGACCGCGCGGTATCGAGACTGAGATCGAGGCAGGCAAAAACTGGTCTCGAGACTGAGACCGGTCTATTACTGTAGACAATCATAATTTTAAGTTTATTTCTTCCTTTTGAATATATACATGCAACGTTTAATAATACTAAAGATAACAAAAATACAATATTGGGAAAAATGAATACGAGGATAACATAATAGCAAACAGTTAAGGGAAGTGGAAACAGAAGACAGGACACAATTAAATTGTAATAACATTTTATTCCTCTAAAAAAAAATGGAAAGAATCATAGAAATATTGAAAAAATCAGAAAAATGAACAATGATATAATAGGATGAAAAAATATTTCAATCGTCTTTTGAAAATATTTGAAGCTAGGGAAATATTTTACATTGTTACTAAGAGAGTCCCAGACGAGTGCACCGGGACTTTTTATTTGCGAGTAGGCAAACATTGTCCTAGTATAGGGCTGAGTTAGATTGTCTTCAGCTATAGCTGGGTAAAAATGATTGTTGCTATAAGAAGTGAATTAAAAAATGAATTAAATATACATATAGAAAAGGAATTTTACATATAGAAAAGGAATTATACTTGTGTTCAATGACATGCACATTTCCACCAAAGTTTGATGACCCGATCATTACCATACAACATAGGGTAGTCTTTCTGTTGGTATTCATATATTGAACTCCCCACGCAACTAGGCTCTCTACACAATTACATTATTCAAATAGCGTTAAAAACACCATTATACCAGTGATATTCATCACAAATTTCCGAACAATAGTTTAACTGGGTAACTTCGGCTATACAGCTATTGGTGTTATCAACTACATGGTCATATCACTGGAGCATAGCCAGAAAAAACGACGATTCGCAGCAGGAAGGAACGCAGAAGACTGACAGGCTCTATACAGCTCGACTACACTGTTAGGCAGAATCTCTGTTTGGTTGCAAGGAAATACTTTTGTATCACCAAACAAAGATCCTACAATGGTTTCCCTAGTTTTTGCTGGTTCCGAAGGGAACAAGCCTATAGTGCTCTTTGTACGTCACTCACTCTGTCCGTCACGCCACAAGTCGTCCTTCGACAAGTCGATTCGACAAGTCGACCATGCCTAGTGTTGCCACTCCTGATTGGATACTTGAGATTGTGTGTAATGAGTGGTGGTAAATGTTGACTATTTGAATCACTTTATAGTGATCACACTGGCAGGTAACATCAATCAGTCTATTCATCGCTTAGTTCATTCAGTCACCTGGCCTGAACAGAAGGTAGTTTCGGCTGGTTGCAGTTGAATGGAGAGGACCAACAATAGAGTTACTGATGGAACGCAAGAGGGGGGGGGGGTAAGTGGTGCGGGGGAAGGGGTACAGGCGGCGATGTGAATGCTAATTGAGATATTGTGATATTGAGTTACGGTGGAGGCAGAAGCTTTGGTAATCATTGAACTAATTATTAATGAAAAAAGTCAACGTATCAACTCGTAGAGATAACAACTGCTCCCCAGACTCTACAACCCCTTAGACCAGCTTTATCCGGAACCAACTTTACGAGTTGTGCTCGTTCTTGTTTAGGGTATTCTCAATACCTACCTTCACCGTGAAATTAACATCATGTACCGTATAGCCTGATATGCTCATGTAAATGAAATTACACGAGGAGAGAAATAACAACGTTACTGACTGGAATATTTATGGAATAGGCCCAAGTACGATTTCTATGGGGAACAAATAATTTTGGTTTAGCCCAGCGGTCCAATCGGGGTAATGTCATAATAAACTAGATCATAAATTTAAAGGGCTATTATGTTTAATCAAAGTGACATCACTTGGCAAAAAATGGAGAAACGCGCGAAAAAAATATGTTTGTCTCATGCTTGGGTTACAAACGGCACATTTGGCTCAAATTATGCGACATGGCAAGTCATCGAAAAATAAACATAACGTTACTGCGCGCGAAGCACTTGTCACGTCCGACAATTTGGTTTACAAACGGGACATTCGGCAAAAAAGATAGCAGCTTTTTATTATGTTGTATGATCTTCGGTTTTTCACATTTGGCGAAAGGGAGACTACATGACATGCGCAGAGCGCGCCGAATTTTAGGTTTTAGGTTAATTGTCCGATCTTTGGGTTGTGGACGGTATATTCGGCACAAATGTCACCAGATTGTGAAGCAATTTTTGTTGCTGATGGAATCGTAGAATTTGAACCCGATGAATTGTATCGCTTTTGTAAAAGTTTTTGGCGACCCGTTTTGGGTTGGGCTAGCCTACTGGAATTCACAACAACATGGAGATAAAGAAATATGTAGCATGTGTACATATATACCTGTACATAATATATTTATACATTTATATACATGTGTTATAGAACGAATATGACTGTGCCGCAATTACAGTATAGAGGGGTCAGGCTGGGGGGGGGCAGGACCACACTGGCCAAAACTTGACTGTGTGAAAAAAATAAATTTATGAGAAAATCCTCGAAAAGTGGAGGTCCTGACTCCCCCCGCCCTCTCCGGGATTTACGCCCCTACGCCCTGTTGATATACAGCTCGAATCGTAATCGTCTAAACAGATTTTCAAGAAATACGCAAACAATTCACTAAAACAGTGAAGGGCACATCTCCGAACCGGAAAATATATCATATTTGTGGGGCCAATGCGCACTGTTCATCAAGAATTTCTTTTATTGGCTATTCGAATATAATAAATCGATTGTTGCTATTCCTTTACCAATGAACCCTAACCTCTAATCCTAACCTTAATGGCCAATCAAAAAAGTCCTTGTTGACAAGTGCGCTTCAGCTGCATTCGTGACGTAATGCTCACACAAAAACCAGATATTGGGGGTGCTCAGAAAGGCAGGGATGATGGGGGCCACCTGCTTGAGTCGTGATCGTCAGCTGCGCCTCTTTGGGCACATGGCTCATCTCCCGGCGGAGGACCCCACACACCAAATTTTGTCTGCACGCGATCCGGCCGGGTGGAGGAGCCCACCGGGGCGGCCTTGTGTCTCATGGCTTGAACAGTTGAGTGGGTAAATTGAGGATATGTGGGGCATGGGACGGGCTCATGCCTGGGCGGTCGCTCGGGAAAGGCCGGGTGGCTGGAAGCGGATGGTGGACGCAGCAATGTGTCATCTTGGAATGTGCTCCCATGTTAGTTAATATCAATTAATTCTACTAGTGCTAGTATTTCACAATTTCATTTGTTTGTGGTCCAACAGAAACAGATTTGGAAACTGCCAAATCCAGAAAAAAAAGACTTAGGCTTTGAAAATTGACTGGAACTTTCTCAATCTTGATCATCGTAATATCCTGCACCAAGTGTTCAACTCCACATTTCAAGATTCGGCTTGAAATGAAGTAAAATCTGCTAAAAAAATGTTACATAAAAATTGCACGGACGACTAACAAAGGCTCCAAAACTGGTATGCAAAACTGACACACTGGTTACCACCAAAGGTTTGACGACCCCTGTCATACACTATAGTGTGTGTAGAGTCAATCGTTCCGTGCGTATTGAACTGCCCACGACAATAAATTAACAATAATTTAATTTCAATTCAGAAACACGGTACTATGTTAAAGCACTCTACCAAGTGATGTTAATTCACAAATATCCGAACAATAGCTTAAGTTACCAGGTAACTTACGTATGCTATCAATGTTTCGAACGAGGCCAGTGATCACTAGAGCATAGCCAGAAAAAAACCTTTTCGTACAGTAGACGACGTGGTGAAGGAAAATCTCAAAGACAATGAACACAAAGAAAGGCTCATTCGCTCAACTAGACTAGGACACACTCCAAGAAATAAAAGGGTGTTTTTACACAGAAAGGGGTTAAATATGAATCATACATAACACAGGGACACCCATATGGGTAGTTTTACCATGCTAAATGTTTAATAATATTCTTCTTGGTGTCGCTGTGAAAGATTTATATTCACCCCTCAAAAAAGTACTTTTCCACTGGAAATTGTGTTATTTTACACAAAAGGGTGTCGCTGTGTATGATTTATATTTACCCCTCAAAGGTACTTTTACACTGGTAATTGTGTTATTTCACCCAAGAGGTTGTCGCTGTGTATGACTTATGTTTACCCTTCAAAAATGTATTTTTACACTGGCAATTGTCGTTACCACCTAACATCGTGGTGGAGTAGACTACCAACGTCACTCTTGTGATAATCAGAAGCAACCAAGCTATCTCGGCATTCTACTAGCTATGAACAAGTGTGTGAACCGGAGTAACGGGTAATTTATTCAGAACATACGAGCGTGCCCCTATAATTGCTAGCCGCTATTCGAATGTATAGTGAACATGAACTGCATGAAGAGTCAAAAGCTAACAACCTGCGAAACACCTTTTGCGCTATACTGCTTCCAGCGATTACCCTTTGGTCTATCCGTCAGCCAAGATATTTTCCAGCTGGAGATGGATAGACTCCTGGAAAAGTGCAACGGTGCATATGGCATCGCGGATGATGTTGTTATATTCGGACGAACCGACAAAGAGCACGACCGAAACTCGGGGGGAATTCATGGACAAGGCAAAGGAACATGACCTCGTCCTTAATTCCTTGAAATGCGTCATCAAATCTGATAACATTTCATAATTCGGCAACGTACACATCATAAGGCATCAGACCCGATCCACACAAGATAGCAGACATCAAAACCTTCCAACCTCCCACCAGCCACACCGAACTACAACAGTGCCTAGGGATATTGACCTACCTGCCATGCTTCCTCGAAGATTGCAGCAGTAAATCTTCCACATTAAGAGCATTGCTGAAGAAGGATAACGAGTTCCTCTGGGAAGCTCGTCAGCATTTGAGAAACTGAAGGAGAGTCAATCTAATCTTTCTTTACTATCTTACTACAACACAGAGAAGCCCTTATACATTCAGTGTGACGCGAGTCTTAAAGGAGTCGGAGCTGCATTGCTGCAACCAAACGAGTATGGAAATGTCCAAATGGTGACGTATGCAAGTAAAAGCCTATCTCCGACTAAACAACGCTTGCATGTATCGAACGGGAGATGCTAGCTATTGTCTTCGGTTGCCAACGATTTCATACTTACCTGTATGGCCGGAGCTTTCATGTCATCACTGATCACAAGCCACTTGTCATGATCACTCAAAAGCCATTGGCATCTGCACCACACAGACTATAGCGCATGCTTGTGAATCTGCAAGGCTACAACTTTACTATCGAATATCAACGTGGAGAAAACAACCATCTGGCTGACTATCTCTCCAGGTTCCCGAACCCTGTTAATTCGAGGACCATCGACCTCGATATGCGTGTCGACTTGGTTCGATTATCATCAGAGAAAATTATTTGAATCCAGAACGAAACAAGGAATGATGCAGTTCTAAGCCACTTGCAGATCTACCCAACGATGTCCGCTCCTATTGGTCATTTCGTGACGAGCTCACCATAGATAACGGAATAATCCGTAAAGGCAATCGAGTAGTGGTTCCTCCAGCCATGAGGCAAGACATACTCATACAATTGCACACTCCACATCTGGGCCAGGAGAACACCAAATTCCTTGCCAGGGAAACTGTTTACTGGCCGAGCGTCAACAAGGATATTGACTGCATCGTTCAGTCATGTAACATTTGCCAACAACATCAACCGTCACAACAGGCTGAATCGATCCTGCAACATGAAATTCCAAACAAACCATGGAGTACAAATGGCACCGATCTGTTCGAATTTTACCAGCATCAGTGGTTAATTGTTGCGGACTAATATATAGCTAGTTTCCAATAATCCGCCTGAAACATGCACCAGTTTAGCAGTTGTCGTGGCTATGCAACAAATATTCAGTGAGCATGGCATACCAGATGAAGTCATCAGTGACAACGGGCCTCCCGGACTCACGTGACATCATCTCCACGGAGACCCAGGAGCAACAGATTCATTGAACGTCAAATTCGCACCACCAAGTCAGTGCCGGATTGTTTATAAGATCGCTCTGCTGATGTGGCGAACGACTCCATGGAGTTCGACACTTGCGAGTCCTGCCAGCTTGCTCATGGGGAGAACACTTAGATCTACCCTTCCCGGAAAAACTCGTAATACAAAGGATAACTCTGATAACATCCAGGATGAACTCAAGAAACAACAAAACACACATAAACAATACCATGATCGTTCCAGCTTACCGTCACCACTTTTTCCTCTGTACCCTGGACAAGCTGTTCGAGTGCAACACCCCACAATTAATGGTCAATGGTTTCCCGCGTCTTATCGGACGTCAACACATCAAAAGTTCCAAACCAACCCACGACGACATCACTGGTTTCTCAGCCGAAAACACCGACGACTCCCTCTCCAACGACTGTGCGAGAGCGTGTCGCCTTCCATCCTCCATCCCAACCAGGTATGTCCGTTACCTGATCTGGAGGACTGAGCCAACCACCTCAACGGTTCTCACCAGACTGATCGTCATTCGAACCATTATTTTGTGTCGGCTATTTGTGACATGTAATTAATGAAATATAATCACGTCTATCCTTTCTTTTCCTTCTCCCATCTGTGTTCGACTACCACCAAACTCCAATTTTGGTCTAGCACCAGTTCCCAAAGCGTGGCATCTGACATTTCAAAAAAACTCATCCTCCCATTTTGTATCATGGAGTGTTTCTATTTTTGGTCATGTTTGGCAACCTCCTATTTTTAAACTTTCTAACTTTTCTTGATAAGGGGGATGTAGCATTACCTATCTTCATGTCCCAATGGCAGATCTACCACAGATACGTCTTTGCACTCTGTCATCTGACTTCCTCTTTCTGTAGTTTAACTGACCAATACCCTGCCTTGGCATCCAACTTCGAAAAAAAAATCGCACCAGAGAATTTGTGGTTGAGCTCTTCCAGGGTTGGCGTTTTATGTACTGGGCGAATGAGAGCTTTGTTGAGACGTCGGGGTCGATGCAAACACGAATGGATTTGTCTTTCTTGGTAACATAAGTTAGCGAACTGACCCATTATGTTGGTTCTTCGATTCGTCTTATTATGTTTTGTTTAACCATGTCATCAAGTTCTTGCTTGATTTTTTGTTTAGGTGCTATCGGTGTTTTCCTCGGATGGTCGAGTTGACTCGGAACGTTGGGGTCAACGACAAGTTTATGCGTTGTGGAGAATTCACCGATGCGATCGAATTGGTCAGGGTACTCTCGTTGGAGATCTTTCATGTTGTCGAGGGTGGATTTATTGTTGTTAATAGCACAATTGAAGGTCATCAGCTTCAGGAATCTGCACGACTCTAGCCCCAGAATCGCAGGACCGACGACGTCGACAACAAAAAACGTCGTTTTGACCCACTCGTCGTTGTGACGGCAGTCGATAGTGGTCGTACCAAGGCAGTGTATGAGCGTATGGTTGTAGGCTATTAAAGAACCTAAGCTTGGTGACAGTGTACCTTCACAGGGATTACCATCATGATCAATATTCTGAGGGTACATTTGTCTGTAAGTCTTGATTGGCAAGATGTTCCCCTCAGCTACAGTATCTAGCTTGAGTTTGAGGGCATGCTTTCTTGATTTACCCTCCGATTTGATATATAATGTTGCATACATCTCCTTCTCATTGACCTTGGACTTCACGGATGACACAGTAATTGAGCTGAATGTGAAGCTGTCCAGTTCTTCTATACAACTAGATCAATGTTGTCAGTTTGGTTGTTTGTGACGGCTCTTGCACAAACTGGATGTGTCTGTTCTGCCCTCTGTGGTTGTTATTGAAATTTTGTTTGCCCCGGTTGGATGTTTGGCCACGTTGTTGAAATTTGCTCTCAGGTTTGTTGGACTGTTTGAATTTAGTAGGGAGACAATATTTCGCCCAGTGGCCTATCTTTCCACACGCTCTGCAGGTATCGTCTCTGGCCCGACATCGGCCCCTTTGATGATCACCCCCGCAGTTTGTGCATCTGGTCCCTTCGATTGCTGAGACCTGCGTGGATGGTTTAGTATGTAATGACAGGAGTTCACTCACGTGAACTGCAGTTGCCTCGTATCTCCGACCCATTTCAAGAGCTTCCTGGATGGTGAGTTCCTTTGGCTGCGCCAAAAGCTCTCTCTGTAGCTCCGGGATGGGCGTGCTGGCAATAACTGGTTCCACCAATCGTTCATCCATTTCTTCGCTGGAGAAATCACACTTTTTGGCAGTTAAATCACATCTTTTCACGAAGTCATCGAGAGTTTCTCCAGGCGGTTGGTAGTAACTGCGAAGTTTGAATCGTACAATGCGGACATTTTCTACTGGTTCAAGTTGAGCCATGAATTTTCCAAACAGGGTTGTAACAGTCTTGGCCTCGGTTTCGGTTCGAGTCCAACTGTTATATCGTTGCAAACCAATCTCCCCTACCGCCAAAAGCAAAATCGGTACCTTTTCGTCATCTTTAGTTTTCTTGACTTTAAAATACAGCTCGAGCCTAGGTTTGAAAGCTTGAAGGATTCTGTCGGGTTTGGGGAGCCTCAATCCATTGTCTGCCATGTTTTAGTCTTTTTGTTGGGTTGGTCGTTCTCGATTTTGTTATCTTTGGCAGTTCAGCATAAGAGCGAACAGTTCTGTTATAGCGCCCTCGCTTTTGAACATATTGAGCAGTTCTGGTATAGCGCCCTTACTTTGGAATTTATTGATGTCGGAGTGGCTTGTTGGAGGATTTTAGGTAGTCAAAAACACGGCCTACGACCGTGGTCGAATTCTACACTTGGCTAGAATAATTTGC
>JAODUJ010077974.1:0-11749 GCA_027564615.1 Psolus chitonoides | reverse complement strand
GTTCAAAATAAGGAAAATATGGCACCATTTTGCGTCTAAGACCTTTGAGGCAGCAAAAAAAATCTACCACTCCCCCAGGACGGTGGTGACAAATGGGGACCACAAGTCAACTTTGCCCCCCCCACACAAAAATCCTGGCTACGCCCCTGGGTACAGGGGAGATGTTATTTGTGATATTGAGTAAGGGTTGAGGGGGTAGGAAGTTTTGAAAATCATTGAAAAAAGTCAACTTATTAACTCGTAGAGATGACAACTGCTCTCCAGACTCTACAACCCTTAGACCATCTTTATCTGGGACCAGCTTGTACGAGTTATGCTCGTTCGTGTTTTATTTAGTTGTCCGTCTGTGATTATCGCCACTAGCATTTACGGTGATGAAACCTCTATTTTTCAAACAACTTAGCAACATTTTTTCTTGTCTCTTTATGTAATAACATTTGAAGATGTAGAAATGTATCGGCTGTAGAGAAAACGTTACTATATCATCAGCTGACGACCACATGTGAATATGTACATTCTACATGAGTTATCTACAGCAGATCTCACTTTTAATATTTAGATGACAAACACTTTTGAACAGCATCACATATGCACATTGTCTGCAGAAGTTCATGTCTATCTTTAAAACACAAAACAATATTTTTGTCATTTTCTGACTACGGGATTTTGCACGATGTCAACTAGGCAAAAATATTAGGCTACATTTTCAAAACATTAGGAACTGAAGATTATCACCTTTTGAATGGTGGATAAAAAGCAGGTTTTAATTGTATAAAAAAGTACAATAAAATTAAGAGCGATTGTTTGTCAAAATCAAACGATGACATCACAAATGTTGGCAGATTGATCAATAGGCCTATCCAACAAGAACATGCTATTGCGATTTGACTTTCAGCAGTGATCTCTCTTTCATCCTCTAATTTATCAGAATTTCTACAATTTTGGTTGGACTATTTTGAACAACAAAGATTTCATCCTTGTTCACTCCAACTAATATATACAATCCATGACCATAAAACTATAGACCACGATCAAATTGATTTCGTTTACATACTTATTCGGCCAGGGACCGCGGAGCCATTTTGAAGTGGGGGCGTCTAATCATTGGAGCGGCCCAATAAGTTCAAGAAAATAACATAATTTTTTCCCAGTTTAAGGCGGCCCAAATCCCAGGTCAAGGCGGCCCAAATGCCCATGGCAGAAAGAGTGCGGGGTAACCTCCCCCCCCCCTCCCTCGGTCTCCGCGGTGCCTGACCGTGAAGTCTCCGTGACGGACATCACCCTCGAAGCGATTCAATCGAATGGGACCTACACGTACCTCCTACTTTATAGCATGTCCGGTTCTGGAGATATGACTATCTGAAGTTTGTCAATTTATATAAGGTAGAATGACAATCTATATCCCTGATGTGGTTATCTTCCAGGTACAGATGCTGCACTGTATTCGTCAATTTAAGGGAAGTGGGGGCGACAATCAGTTCTCAGACGCTTATAACGCGGCGCTGATTGTGAAACAGAATAACCCGGACGTCTACAGAACACTCACGACCGCTCACGTCTCCTACCAGGACTGTGGTACAGACCATATAAAGTATCACATGATCGGAGCTAAACCAACCATTGAGTAAGTGGTGTGACCGGCGAGATATATGTAGACTAAAGGGGCCGGTGGTCCTACAGTGCAGATGCACTCCTCCCCCATTTTGACATAACAAAATGATAATACAACAGTAGCCTATATAGCTTATTTTAGTTGTGCAATACAGTCACCAGAATGTACTGAATGCCACAAAATAGCTATAAAATGCCCACATTTTCTGGAGTCCTTTAGCAGGTCCCGGAACCGATTTCGGGTCATAGGGCACCCCCTCTAAAACATGTTGGATCCTCCTCTGCAGGCTCTGAAAGAGACATACAGTATTTAGTAGGTGTGATCATAAAAACGGTTTTTCAATTCCTTGCCAGGACAAAAGGAAATCATGCAGCATGGTGGTGTGCGTGTGTATGTGTGCGGATGTATGTGTGTTCGTGACGCCCCTTTCAAACACGATAACTAGAGAAAGCAAATGTCTACAGAGTTCAATCTTCGCATGTACGCTGCCCATGTCGAGTACGAAAACTCTGTCATTTTCGGTGTTGTTCCAATTTCATTTGAAATCAACAGAGGTCAAACACTGACAACCATGTAAACACGTTAACTTGACAAGACAATCACTTGCGGAGTTTATAATTATTTGGTGTGTAGGTTGCCCACATGGGTTCAAGAAACATATTGTTTTGGTGGTGTTCTAACGTCATTTCAGGTCAACAGAGGTCCAACACTGAAAACATTGTAAACACATTACCTTGATAGCACAAACCCCTGGAAAGTTCATATTTGGAGTGTAGTGTCCATCAAGTGCACACTATGTCTATCAATTTGAGTGGCGATGACAACCGGTTAACTTAATGAGACAAACACTTGCGAAGCTCATATTTGGTATGTATGTTCCCCTTGGTGGGAATCAGAAGCCTCTTGATTGTAGTGGTGACCCATGTCATCTGGGGTCAGCAGAGGTCAAACATTGACAAACTTGTAAGCATGTTAACTTGATGGGACAAACACATATTTGGTATGTACGTTCCCCTTGGTCAGTACAAGGAGACATTTAGTGAAAACGTTATTAACAAGTTACATAGTTTCGAACTATGGTGTTACAGAAGATTGCTTAAGATCAGCTGGAAGGATATAGTTTCTAACATGTCTGTTTGGAAGATGGTGACGATAAGTCAGGAACAGCTTGCCAGAACATCTGTCAGAGAGAGAAAGTTGAGGTGTGCAGGTCATCTGCCTAGAGGCTCTAGTGGACCACTAGCTAATTTGGTTTTGGAGGGAATGGTTGATGGGAAACGGGATGGAGGCAGACAGAGATTGACCTGGGTCGATGGTATTGAGAGGTGGAGTAGTTTGAGCAGCATGGGTAAAGTAAAAAGTCAGGCGTAAAATAAGAAGTAGGCTTACTGGAGGCGGTTGGTTGTCAACCTCCGTATAGAGGACTACACATGATGATGATGATGATGATGATGATGATGATGATGATGAACGGATTAATTTGATGGAATACGTATAGCACAGTATGCATCACCCGTTCATGAACGATTTAGTTTAATAGTCTCAATCTTCATCTTTGTTGTATTGTAGCAGTTTATGGTTTTTGAAAAATAGAAGCACGCCTAAATATCATTTCGATATTCCATCAAATTCGATCAATTATACCTGCCAAACACAAATGAAAATCGTAATGGTTCGGGTAATATACATGTAAAAAATGTGTTTTGAACATGAGTCTTGTAACTGCAACAATAGGGAATCTTCTCCATTCAATTTTGTCTAGGAGATATCATCATGGGAGTGGTAGTGTATGACGTCATAAATTGACGTCATGTTACTGCATGTATACCAACGATGCAGGATGTATACCGTACTGCTACGTACATTGCTGTACATAATGTTTTGGCAATGTGCAATACAGAGACTCTATCTACGTCATCATAGTGCAAAATTACCAACATGGATGTTGTCGCCCATGTGCTTGTAGTTGGTGATGTCATCACTCCATCTCCTCTTCTGTCTTCCTCTCCCCCTTCCTCCTCTTGGCTGCCAC
Organism: Psolus chitonoides; assembly: GCA_027564615.1. Taxonomy (NCBI): domain Eukaryota; kingdom Metazoa; phylum Echinodermata; class Holothuroidea; order Dendrochirotida; family Psolidae; genus Psolus; species Psolus chitonoides. Next base: position 8,105 of record JAODUJ010077974.1, on the reverse strand, counting down.
TCCGTGAATCTCCTCGTCCATCTGTTGTCCTGAATTCTTACTATGTGTCCAACCCATCTCTACCTAGTTTCTCTATTCCTTTCCACAATGTACGTAGGCTGGGTAAGTATGTCTGAGTATATTTTGGTAATACAAGCCTGCCAGAAGACAGGATCAAGTCCACCCGTACCAGCAGAGTGTTGATGTAATCTAAAGGAATAGTTGTGGTTTGATGTTGCTTGTTAGGTCGTGTGGGATAACAGTACAATTTTGGCATGCCAGACATTACGAATTGGATTAAATCAAATGTTCTCTGACTAACTAGTAGGCGTTGTATTTATATTTATCTGTTTTCCTGGTCCAAAAGGGAATAAGCCTATAGTCTTATTTGTACATCACTCCGTCTGTCCCTCTGTCCGTCTGTCGCGCCACTTCAGCTTGTAAACACTTTAGGTCGACCATGCCTAGTTGGATCAAGTTCATACTTGGTGTGTATGATGCCCATAATGAGTATATGATCCCCGTTGTTTTGGGGAAAGGGCATCTGAAGTCAATAGGGGTCAAACAATGAAAACATTGTAAACAGTCTAAGTCAATAATGCCTAGTCAGATCACGTTTAAACTCAGTTTGTAGGTTCCTGATAATGGGTACAGGGACCCCACGGATTTTGGTAGAGGTTTGATCACAGTTTTGGTCAAAAATTGAAATGTTGTAAAAATCAGGTATTTTTGGTACTTTTTCTTGTAACCACGCTACACGGCATCCACACAACCATCAAATTTTTTATACTTGGTACATATGTTCCCCATGGTGAGTATATGATCTCTGTTGTTTTTGGGGGATGTCAGAGGTCATCTGAGGTCAACAGAGGTCAAACACTGAAAACCTGGTAAACAGTCTAAGTCAACGATGCTTAGTCAGATCAAGTTCAAACTCAGTTTATAGGTTCCTGGTAATCAATACAGGGATCCCATTGATAGTATCTTGGTAGATGTTTGAACACCTTTTGGGCCAAAAATGGAAAAATTGTGTAATTTTGGTATTTTTGGTACCTTTCCCTTGTAAACACAATAGATCGACCATGCCCAGTTGGATCAAGTTCATACTTGGTATACATGTTCCCCATAATGAGTAAATGTTCTCTATTGTTTCGGGAGAGGTCAAATGTCATCTGAGGTCGAGCACTAAAAACATTGATCATAAGATCAAGTTCAGAACTAACTGTGCTGAATAGGAATCTGATCAGGATGAATCAGGACTTTGGAGAAACAACTGCTCCCCAAACTCTACAACCCCTTAGACCAACTTTATCTGGGACCAGCTTATACTAGTTATGCTCGTTCTTGTTTCAGTAAGATGATGAATGGATGAACCATTTCCCACATGAACACCTTGTATGACATCTGTCAGAGATTCGTAACATTTATTTTTCTGTGTTTTGCACAGGGAGGACAAGGACGGCAACTTTAAACAAGTGTTTTTTAGTGATATTGTCAGGGCGTCCTTCATGAATGTCCCGGTCGAGCAAATTCAAGATGTGTACCGAGCAATGAAACTGCTGCATCAAACATTAGTCAAGCATGTTGTCAGTTATAAACTAAAAGAAGGTATGTTAACTGGGCGCACATGTGCATAACATGGATGTTCAAAGGTACTTCTGCATCAACTGATAATGGTTCTTAAGACATTTACCTTTTGTCACTTTCCAGTGTTTTATGTTCTATATACAACTATGTATTCTTATGTAGATATGCTAGATTTCAATAAACTCCATAAACTACACATGCGCATCGGAGGGCTTGGGAGGTTCGGGATAGCCCAATTAGCAGGGGTAAGGGTAACAAATAAGCGGTATGTTCCAGATGCTTATTGATCACCAAAACCGATGTATCAAGCATTCTACAGACATAGCATCAATTCAAACTGAAATATTAACTGGTAAGCGGTAGAAAAGGGGTTGGGGAGAGGAATGGTCCGATACGGGGTAGGCGAATTAACATAATTGAGGGAAAGCTCATTGTCCCGGGTGTATGTTCAGGAATTCTATCGAACACTGAAAAAGCTGCCTTGAACAAACAAATTAATCCGCCGAAAAATGACGGTTCAACACTTTTCTAATATCAATTACTCATGAATTGATATAGCCTAGGAATAAAATAATTAATCGGATTTACTTTTCATGGTTGTTCTTTACATCGTTGTTCTTTTCAGGGGAGATCGCTACCTTTAACAATACACGTGTATTGCACGGCCGTACAGGGTTTACCATCGACAAGTCTAGTGTGGAGCCGGTGCGACACTATGAGGGTCTCTATATGGATTGGGACCAAATCTTCTCTCGTATGAGGGTACTGCGCGAAGAAAAGAACGGGGAACTACAGTTATAAACAAACCGGATATGACGTCATGGAGGACATTGAACACCACAAATACTTATTCATTATAATTTGAGCTAATACTAATCATTACATATACAGGAGCTCAATGAGTTTGCATGGGGTTAAATTGTCATCCATTATATTTATTTCACTTATAGCTTGCTAAGAGCAATATCTAACCACAGCTAATCCCTCAACCCTTTAGACCATACCTGGATCGCATGTGACCCTTCTTTTCCCCTAGCCACGCATAGCTCGAAACTACCAGTAGGAGCCGCGAATTTCGAGCAGGGGGATGCAGGGGCACTACGGCGTGACGCCCCGGGCTATTATGAACAAAATGGACGGACGTAAGCCTCCTCTCGACCATTGTCGCGCAAATTCCACCCTGCTTGATGACAGCCGTGGGTTAAAGGAATAATTACCCAAACACTTCGCTGGAAGGAGTAAGCTTCCTCCTGTTCAATGAAACAGACCTGCTGGCACACAGTAGGGCTCTCTCTGGCCTTCGTGCTGATTTGATATTTATGGGTTTAGGAAGCCAACTAATGGCTCATCAAGGAATCCTGGCCATGTGACCATGGATGAACACCGGTAAAGGCTCGCCTTCTCTTCTCGAATAGTGTTCAGAGGGTAACGAGGCAGGCATGTAACCATACAATCCCATCCTGCTCCGCGACTGCCATTTAACGTCCCCATCCGACGGACGTGAGTGAAACTCAGCCTTTAGCCACTTTCCCAAAGGCTGAAAGGGGTGATAGCAACCTGTCCGTCACAACTGCCCTGCACCCGTGCCGGAACACCCATTGAACCTAATAACCCAGAAATGTATTGCTTCCCACTACAATCAAACGAAACCAGAAATTGCGAGACCATCAACAACTACAGAACAGGATTTAACGGCCAGGCTCGAGGTGAGAATGAACCCGGGACTCTGCGGTGTAAGCGCTCAATCATACCGCTACACCACGCTACAATGTCATGCCCGACATGCTCCCTTACACACATGTTTAAATGTGTTCCATTGCCCTGTCTGTCTGTCTGTCTGTCTGTCAACAATTTGTTTCAAAGTTACGCCACGCGTACATGCTTTGGCAGATGTTGCTGAAACTTGGACAATGATGGTTGGGTGATGGGTCATCAGTGGTGGTAGGGCATTTGGGTCAAAGGTATTCTAAGGGTCATTCTATAAAAACGCTCAAAATGCTTCTTCTCCCACATATTATATTGTACAGTGTTGAGAATTTGCCATATTAATATTTGGGTCAAAGGTCATATGTGGGGCATTTTTTGTTATTATATGAAAACACTCAAAATGCCTTTTCTCCTACATATTTATAGTACAGGGGTGAGGGTTTGTAAACTTTGGAGTAGTGCTTCTTTCGAGGTGTTCAGAATTTTCGGGTCAAAAGTCACCTGTGGTTCACTTATATAGTGTAATTTTATGAAAATACTCAAAATGCTTCTTCTGACCTAAAGATTTTTTGGTACTGTGTTGATGGTTTGTCATAATAATATTAATAGCCTACTTTGGTACTGCTTCCTTGCTTTGAGGTCAACGGAGGTCAAAATTGTGAACACGTTAACTTGATATGACAAATTCTTGCACTCGATTTCAATGAAGATCCAAGGGCATTTGGGGTCAAGAAAGCTCAAACACTAAAACATAGTTGCAAAGATTTAACAGAATAGCTGATATAGTATAAGGGGTCTGGCCAAATAAAATGTCAAACTGGGAGGGAGATTGTTGACATACACATTTCCAGGGATCGAAAAGACCAACGGCCATGGCTATCATGACCTTGCCGATGGCCGTGGTGTCTCATAAAATCCTTCAAACTGAACAAAAACCGACAGCCATTTGGCCATGCCCCCTCTGGAATCTTATTTAACGCCCTGCACTTTGATGGCATGTCCTTTGAAATGATCGTGTGCTTGCTTATTCGCAGTCCCATGCCGTTGGGTGACTTCCAGCGACACTTTTGTTGAATGGAATGCTGCAGGGATTTAGTACACTGTTGTGTGCACTGTTTAGTGTGTCTTAATCAAATAATGGATTAAATTTCAAATTGGGTGCTAAATTTCAAACTTGGTGCTGAGCAAAATAGTAAAATCCAAACTGGGTGCAGCACCCAATTAGAATGGCCTGGCTGAGTATTACGAAACAGTAAAAACATTTGTGTCAGTGGACACAAGGTCCATAGGCGTACGGGCCGGTGTTCAGGGGGGTCCACGGGCCGATGGTCAGGGGGGTGCCCCCAGTTTCAGGAAATGGGCTATTTTTCAGGCAGCCGGCCTCATTTTCCTGCAGAGGGAGTAATTAAAATCAAAATAATTGCAGATTTGAGGCCCTTTTGAGAGCCCATTTCCATGAATAGTCTAAGAAAATGTGGTTGATACCACATTTTCCTAGACTTTTCTGTGAAGTGGGTCTTTAAAAGAGAATTTTGAGATGAATTAGCCTTTCTAGAAATTTGAGCAAATGATAAAATTTTGGCAGACTGGAGCCCTCGCCTATGGCAAGGTCACTGTCCGTTGTGTTTACAGTAGATAATAGTTCATTACCCATGAAAAACTTTTACAAACACATGATTAGCATGATCACCATAAAACTAATCTTATGTGTGTTAAGAATGGTACTGGCATGTGCTACTAATTTGTCTGAGTTGTGTGGGAATAACAATGGCTTGAAATAGGTATTTTGAGGGGTTTGTGTTATACAAAGTTGTCTTTAACACTTAGCTGTAGGCCTAGTTGAAACATAATTATATGGTAGACTTTGTCGAAATGGTGGCTTTCAATATAATAGTATACTGTGTAGTATAAAAGGGTTTAACTCCATATGTCCAATTCCCTCTTTTAGCATAACATTTAACTGCAAATCTGCATTCTGTTTTGTTGATACAAACTTGACATACAGAATGGTAACCATACAACGAAAGCTATGAATCATCACACCAATGTTGCTATGTCCAAGCTATCAACATTCAACAATAAATTTCATTGAAAAATGGCGAGGAATCATAACAATCACACTGTTGTTCTTGTAACAGTATCTCTTCAACCCGTTTTGATATAACCATGATTTTGGTCTCATTTTAAAGCTGATATATCCTGTAAGATGATATCAGAGTGCAGTAATTAATATATCATCCTGTGTAGGCAAGGTAATAATTAATTTGCATATATCGTTAGAAGCGGAAATGGATTGAAACTGGAATCGATATACAAGAAAAAACAATTAAGGCATACAATGAAACTTTGCACAAATGCAAGCTTAGTTAGTCAAGATACCTCTGATTGTTCAGAGAAAACGATAAATATAGGATAAGTCACAGGTTAAAAATTGTGACTACTAGAAACTTTGAAATTTGTGAATACTATACAAGTATTCTTTGATGAAATATCAGAATGGGGTAAGCATGTACATTTAACTGTAACTGTATGTACAGGGAACAAATAAAATATATCGATTTGTACTAGAAAAGAGTAAAACATTGAGTAAATAAAACATTACGCTTGCCTAAATGAACTATTTGCGTATAAAAAGTTCATTGATCATCAAGAGACTAAATTTGGAAGATCATACCTCTATATAAAAATGCATAATAAATTCTCTTTCATAGCTTATTTCATTTTGTATGTAAAACAGTTGGATATATGGCAATAAATGACTCAAAAGCAATGTTACTCAATATGTCGCATTGTTTGGTTCCTTGTCGGAGGCTCAATGAACCTTGGCGGTCATGATGTCTTGTGTATGTGTGTGTGTATGTGTGTGTGTGTGTGTGTGTGTGTGTGTGTGACGGGTGCTTGTACCCGGGCAAACTCAGTGACGGTAACTTGGGTCGGTCTCATACTTGGTAGGTTTTATTTTAAGCAAGTACCACTAACTGGAAGTACTGTATTTATCTACTTTCCTTACTTTTCTACTAACTTTGCGTTATATAAGTACCGGTGTAATATTAATAATAGTAGTGAGTGAGTAGATTGAGCCTTTTTGTTTTAGTGTTGATCTCATGAATATCAATGAGTGGGCGGGCCATAAAGTGAATTTCTCCAAATGTCCATATCTCGACAACCGTGTTTCCGATTTGATGGAACTTTGTTTAGTGGTATTGGTAGGAGCTGTAATATATGTGTGGGTGATATGACATCCCATCTCATTAATATTCATGAGGGGCGGGGCCAAACCTCATTTTACCGAAATGTGCTCGTAATCAGGTAAACTCAGGAATAGTACTGGGCGGTTCACATCAGCCGTAGAACAGACAACCGCTGGAGTACAGCTGTCACACACTGTACAGCATATCAGAGAAAACGGGACAGGGGACGCCAACGAAAAGATGCAGAGATGAACTACGTCAGTACTGGGGGGAAGATGATTTGGTACCAACAGGCGCACAACAGAGACAATTGGAGACACCATGCTGGGCCTTCATCCTGCAGTGGATCGACAACGGCTAATATGGATATGGATGGAGCTCAGATGACCTTCGACCTCTCCCAAGAACAATAGGGATCATGTACTCATTATGGGTAACACACATACCAAGTATGAACTTGGTCTGACTAGGCATGTTTGATTTATTGTGTTTACAAGCAAAGCGTTACGCACACACGCACGCACACACACGCGCACACACACACACGCCGTCATAACTGCACAGATTCCTTGAGACTCCGTCGAGGAATCAAAAAGAGTTCGACAGGGTATGGCACGATTCGCTATGGGTCACTATGAAAATATACGGGTCAGAAAATTTCACAAACCATCATGGGGTTTTATGCAAAAGGCAGCAGGGTAGCCACAGTGTAGTAGGGAAATGGTTCCGTTCCATGTGTTGTCTGTCAATGTTGCCTCTTTTCGCCCACATTGTTCAATATATTTCCTAAACAAAATATGACTGATACCCTTGAAGATCACTAAGGTACAGTTAGCAGTGATTGTGGGACGTACAACCACTAATCCCCGGTTCGCCTATGCTATCGATGGGCTGCCTGGGAGCGAAGAAGAACTCGCCAACCTGGTGTCCAGACAGTCTGGACACAACATCTTCCAAGTATGGTCTGGAGATCAGTGCTGCCAAGACACAGCTAATGACGAACAGTGTTGTTTACCTTATTATTAAAGAATTCCAGTTAGTGGTAAAGTGCTTGAGACAGCTACTCAATTCCAGTACCTGGGAGCCTTCATCAGTTACGAAGGGTCGAAGAAAGGAATTCTCGCACGAGCTGCATGAACGGCAACAGCTGTGACAAGACTCAAGCCTATCTGGAGAGACAAGAACATCGCTCTCAGATACAAACTGACACTCCTGCAGGAACTTGCTTTTCATCTGTTAATATGCATGCGAGTCCTGGACCCTAACTGCCGAACTCCAAAGAAAGATTCAAACGGTTGAAATGACATGCCTTAGGAGAGTCCTGGACATTTGCTACACTGACCACATCAGTAATGAGGAAATTCGCAGAAAGATCACTCAACATGTGAATAATTACGACGATTTGTTAACAACGGTGGAGAAAAGAAAGCCCGGGTGATATGGGCAGGTAACAAGGTCAGGCGGGGCTGTCAAAGACAATCCTCCAAGGAGCAGTGCAGGGAAAGCGGAGACGTGGCATGCAGAGGAAGAAATGGTCAGATAACATTGCTGAGTGGACCGGGACGAGCTTCGCAGAAACCCAGGCACTGGCTTACAACAGACCGGAGTGGAGTTGGCTGGTGCTCCATTGTTGCAGCGCCC
>JAODUJ010077863.1:0-11751 GCA_027564615.1 Psolus chitonoides | reverse complement strand
CTTTCACTACACGTGCAGTTCGTCAAACCTTGCTCAAACTGGATATCAAGAAAGCTTCTGGCCCCGATGGTATTCCTATTGTTCTTAGGAACTGTGCTTGCGTCCATTCTTAGTAAGCTTTACCCATGCACATGTTTGTCCTGTGCCTAAGAAGGGTGATAAATCTAACTCATCTAATTACAGGCCTATTGCCATCACTTTTATACTTTCCAAGGTAATGGAAACCATAATTAACAAGTATGTTCTGAATTTTCTAGAGATTCACTCCTTGATCAATGACCATCATTATGGGTTTCATCATGTCCAGTCCACTGGTGACCTCTCTCTTGTCTCATGCCATCGAGTCCTTTGGTGAAAGTAGGGTTATTGCTCTTGACATTGCCAAAACCTTCGATCATGTGTGGCACGCTGGCCTTCTTGCTAAACTTCCTTTATTTAGGTTCAGTGCCAACCTTATTTCATGGACAAATAGTCACCTCACCGGACGGCTTATTAATGACTTTCTTGGCTCTACCTAAAATAATTCACTTTTGCTCAATATCCTTGGTATGGAAATTTATAATAATCTGTCTTGGAACTCTCACATTAAGACTACCAAAGCCTCTAAAAAGTTTATTTCATGCTAAGGAGTACTTTTACCCCACCGCAGCTTCTTCTGCTTTAGAAGACCCAAATTTACTCCTTAATGGAGTATGGTTGCCATATTTGGGGTGGTGCTTCTCTGTGTCCTCGAGCACCTTCAGAGAAAGGCAATTCATCCAATCAATGATGACTCCCTCACTGCCAATCTTCAGCCCCTGTCTCACGGTAGGTCGGTGTACCCTCCCTCTGTCTTCTTTATCGCTACTTTCATGGTCGTTGCTCCTCCGAGCTCCACTAAATCAGGTTACCCGTTGGGTCTCCTTTCGTCCACCCCTTTCAGTTACCTCATCATCGCACCAAGACCTATGCTCAATCTTCCTTTCCTTGCACTGTGCATGCCTGGAATATGCTCCTCCAGCATGTGTTTCCTCCTTCCTTTGATCTCCAGCTTTTTAAATCGAGGATTAATAGGTTGGACCTTTCCCCTTTTCCTTAGCGCTGTGCAAGAAGGTTGCCTCGCATTTTGTGGCTTCTATGGCTTCGCCCTTCCTCGTGTCTTTTTGTAATGGGATTCATTTTACGTGGGTGGTGAGGCTCCATGACCTCGATCACAAAAATAATGATTCACACTAAGACAAATGATAAGGGGATAAGCGTGCAAGCTAACAATGACGAATTTGTGAGCATCACATATTAAACAATCTCCTACAAGGGTATAGTAACACACAATGCACAGAAATGCACACAAAAACAATGAGTCTTGTAGCTAACCAGAGTTCTAGCTAGAGAAAAGTTAGTGCTGGCAAATTTCACTAATGGTGATCAGCACAGCAGATCACAGCTGGGCCTTACCTTAAGTATTCAACCCATGGCTGACATTAAGGAGGAATTTGTGCGACAATGGCCGAGGCTTAAGTCAATCCTTTTGTTCGCAACAGCCAGTTGGTGTCATGCACCAGTACCCACCTGTCCCCATGCAAGAAATTTGGGGCATCTACTGGCAGTTTCAAGTCAGCGTGGCCATGGGAAGAGGTAGGGTCACAGGCGACCCAGCCATGGTCTAAAAGGGTTACACTATCCATACTATGGATGGTCGCCAGCCAACACATCTCTGCAAAGTGCATGATGCGTGTCCATGTTACTACCGACACAAAAGTAGCTTTAATCAAGAATTTAACCCATGGCTATGGCATTGAGCAGGGGGGAATTTTGTGTGACAATTGCCCAGCGAAGTCTCAAGTCCGTCTCTTTTGTTGCAACAGCCAGACGGCGTCACGCCACAGTACCCCCCATCCTCATACAAAACATTCAGGGCATCTACTAGCAGTTGTGAGCTATTTGTGGCCATGGGAAGATGTAGGGAGGCTCACAGGCGGCCCAGACATAGTCTAAAGGTTTACACTATGCATACTGTGGATGGTCGCCTGCCGACACATCTCCGCAAAGCGTGTGACGTGTGTCCATGGTTAATATCGAGTAGCTTTGAGTCTTTCCCCAGGGCTGACATTAAGCAGGGAGGAATTTGTGCGACACTGGTGGAGGGGAGGCTTAAGTCCGTCCTTTTCGTTCGCAACAGCCAGGCGGTGTCACACCTCGGTACCCCCTATCCACATGCAAGAAATTTGGGGCATCTACTGGCAGTTTTGAGCTATGCGTAGCCAAGGGGAGAGGTAGGGTCACAGGGATATACTATGCGTACTCTGGATGGTCGCCTGTCAACACATCTCTGCAAAGCGCATGACGTATGTCCATGGTTACTAACGACACCAAAATAGCTTTCTTTAAATAAGTCTTTAATCCATGGCTGACATTGAGCAGGGGGGAATTTGCGCGACAATGGCGGAGGTGAGGCTTTAGTACGTTTTGTTTGCAACAGCCAGGCGGAGTCGCACCCATGCAAGAAATTTGGGGCATCTACTGGCAGTTTCTAGCTATTTGTGGCCATGAGAAGAGGTAGGGTCACAGACGACCCAGACATGGTCTAAAAAGGTTAACAGATGTTTCTTTGCACATTTCCCACTGATTTGAGTATTCTTTTTACCAGTCAGGTGCTAATTTACACTCTAAGTGTCGGCTGGCCGGTCACACCTGGTTGGCACAGGCTTGCGTAACTAGAACCCTGCAGCTAACATAAATATTTGAAAACAGGTGTAACAATCACTCTTGTAATAATACACAAAGTCAAATGCATTCACTATGCTGTCATATGAGGGTGCCGAAATTAGAACATGGAACATGTGTACAATGAGTTACCCTTCACCACCAAGGTGCATAAAATTAGAATGGGTGCTGGTGCTGGCTAACAAGTTTACTCACAGTCGTACTGTTCCAAATCTCTTAAATCTATTCACAATGAGAGAGTAACATAATATATTATTACAGCAAAACAGTTCCACCCAGATATAGGTCATCCATTTTTCTCATAATTTTCACAAGAGCACAAAAGGTACTCTTTACAGGTGCGTGCGTATACAGGATTTTTCACCCAATTTTTTTCCTTTTCCCTTTTATTCTTTTTTCCCCACTTTTCTTCCCCAACCACCAACACCACTCCTTTTTCTCTAGACCCTCTTCCCCTCAAAGGTTACAGACGGGGATGACCATGTCTGTCACATTCAGCCAGGGTAAAAGGAATGCAGTCGAACACCGACAAACATCCTACAGGGTCTCCCAGAGAGAGCTATGAAAAACTTTTAAATAAATCATATATATTACTCGAAGACTGGTTTTTTAAGAAAATCATGATTGGAAAATTAACTTCCAATTTTTCTAAAACTGTCTTATATGGGTTGAAAAAAATAATATTTCAAGTCCGCAAATGCCTGTTTCAACAGGCTAGATTGACCATGGATTGAAGGTGTTTCAACAGGCAACCTGTGGGGGGATGAAAGCTCTGAAGATAAAGGCCTAGGGGACATACTACAAAATCAGTCAATTAGGGGAAGGTGTGGGTTATTTACATCCACAATATTTAGTTTAAGGCCCTTTGAAGGTCATAAAGGTCACAATATTGGCAAAATTTGTATTATATGTTTCATTGGATAATTTTTTCAGAGAAGGTAACTATGTTGGAGCCAATATTCATCAGAAGGGAAAAGGGTGTAGGTAAATGCTACCCTTCATTTTCATTGTTAAGAATATTTTAGAAGATGTAACTTGTTGTTAATGCCAGGCATCCCTGTTGGATCAGTCAGTTGTTAGAAGGTAGAGTAGAGGACAAATACTAATCTTACCCAATCAAATTATGGGAAGAGAGGATTGTGTGTTTCACCTAACTGGAAACTATTAGAAAATTGTCTTGGGCTTTGTTCCGAGGCGTTTTTGCTAAAGGTCAATAAAGGTCAAATAAGAGGTAAAAATTGGAAGATATTCTGATCCTTCTAAACTAAAGAGTATACCAATTTACATGTTTGGTCATAAAGGAAATGAAAATACATAGTATGTTATATCTTCAAACATTACCAACCTGGCACATTATAAACATGGAAAGGTCAATGAACTTCCCGTTGTCACAACAAATTAAACCGTGCAACTTTAAATAATCAAAATGGCTACATTCCCCTAACAAATGTACCAATGTTACCTTTAGGACCTTCACAGTAAACTTGTTCAATATGGAAGGAAATATCCACCCCACCTTAACTGATTGGTCCAACATGGATACCTTTTATTCACAATTACAAACAAATGAATCAGATACTACCAAGTATGTTGATATTATGACCTTTACAATGATAATTAAGGATGGCATCCACCTCTACCTTATTCACCTTCCCCAAAGAAATTCATACAGCATGGATGCCAGCCATTAACAAAAAAAATGCACTCAAAATGTTTTCTAGAGATATGAGGTCTGGCTGGTCTACTAATAATTTGCTGGATATTAATTATTTATATTATGTGCAGAGCGACCACAGTCACAATGGAGAGCCGTAAGAAAGGACAATGTTCAGTAAGTAGCGTGGATTGAGAGCACAATTGAAAGGCTGCCCAAGCTATGCTCTCCAACGTGTGTTATTGACCTTGGTCTCATTGGAGAGCCGTATGAATGGACAATGTTCAGTAGTGTGGATTGACAGTACAATTGAAAGGCTGCCCAAGCTATGCTCCCCATCGTATGTTATTGACCTCAGTCACATTGGAGAGCAGTATGGGAGGACAATGTTCAGTAGTGTGGATTGACAGTACAATTGAAAGGCTGCCCAAGCTATGCTCCCCATCATATGTTATTGACCTCAGTCACATTGGAGAGCCATATGAAAGGACAATGGTCAGTAGTGTGAATTGAGAGCACAAATAAAAGGCTGTCCAAGCTGTGCTCTCCATCATGTGTTATTGACCTCAGTCTCATTGGAGAGCCATATGAAAGGACAATGGTCAGTAGTGTGAATTGAGAGCACAATTGAAAGGCTGCCCAAGCTATGCTCTTCATCGTGTGTTATTGACCTCGGTCACATTGGATATCCGTATGAAAGCACAATTTTCAGTAGTGTAGATTGAGAGCACAATTAGAAGGCTGCCCAAGCTATGCTCTTCATTGTGTGTTTTTGAGTAGCACGTTTGTGCATTCTAGTAGTACCACTTACTGATAATGTGCAGGTTACAGCTTTCGTGTGGGATTGTGGTTTTTCTACAGTTTCCCGTTTCTTTCTTTCTCTGTTAGCGAGCTTAAGTTGGGTTGTTGGACCAGGCTTGGTTCGCGGTAGCATAGGCCCTTAGCATTCAGCCTCTTAGTAATGCATTGCCCTGTGGTAGACTTATATAGGCATTAGTTAGTTGGGAGTTGGTAATACACCACCTTTTATAACTAGAATGAAGATTCCAATGTTATGTTACTTACGTATTTCTTCTTCGTACTCGGACAAGCCATATGATGAGTCCAATCAACACAACAACAATGGCACCGATAATGGCACCAACAAAGAATAGCACCCCACCAGAACCACCACCACCTAAGAGATGAAGAGAATCAAAATGAACATATTAATTACTGGTTCTCTAGTGCCCCACCCTCCCATCACAACCACTTGTCTTTTTCACCTCATATTATGCATCATTGAAACCATCATTGTATTTCTGACATCACTGATGTGTTCAATCTTCACATCATAGTTCTTTGATACCCCCTAATATCACAACCACTGTTGTCTTTTTCACCACACTGTCTGCATCGATGAAACTATCATTGTATTCCTGACATCGCTGATGTTTTCAATCTTCACATTCATCCAATGTTCCAATAGACTTGCTCCACATTTGCCTGTATTTCAGTGTCAGTGGTCCACTGGTCTCAGTTCACCAGCTCACACCCCACCTCTGCTGCCCCTGAACAACCCTCCCCTCACATAGACGTTACAGCCCGGCTCACACCCCACCTCTGCTGCCCCTGAACAACCCTCCCCTCACATAGACATTACAGCCCGGCTCACACCCCACCTCTGCTGCCCCTGAACAACCCTCCCCTCACATAACATAGACGTTACAGCCCTCCGCTGCTTCTTGCAGACATTACAACCCTACACATAAAAAATACAGCACTCCCCAGCCCTCACAGAGGAATCACAATGCCCTGATAAATAAATACCTGAGTGTATGTATCACCGTTGGCTCCGTATTTCAAAAGTCATAATTTGCCTGTATCTTTCCCTGCTCTACAAACCTCTCATGCCTGCCACCCCCCCCCCTGGTCTTCCACTAGCCAATCACTGGTACCCTGCCCCTAGAACCACCTCCCCCATATATATTACAGTGTCCTTGTTGTTTTCTCTATAGTACAATCATATTATTCTCCCCATATTTTCAGCCATCATTCCCTCCCTATATCATTCTAATCCCTTGGTCCTCGCCTATCCTGCTCCTATGCCCCCCCCCCTCCCCCAACTACACACTACAATGTCCTGATAGTTACCTCTATGAGTAGATGGATTTGATTTTCTTCTATGTTCAATGGTACATCGAGCACAGTGACTGTCCTTGTCCTTCCTGTCCACCCCTGGGTTCACCTCTCAGCTCCTCCCACTACAGTATTATGATAGCTACCTCTCTAAACAGATTGATCTGATTCGGCCCCATTTCTACAGCCATCTCCTGTTGTGTTTATGGTACATCAAACACAGGGACTATCCCTCCTGCCCAACCCTGGATTCACCCATCCGCAGCTCCTCCCCCTCCCCACCACACTAACAGAATCATGATAGGTACCTCTCTAAACAGATTGATCTGATCTGGCCACATCTCTACATCCATCTCTTGTGTTCGATGGTACATCAAACACAGGGACTTACCCTCCTGCCCAACCCTGGATTCACCTATCCAAAGCTCCTCCCCCTCCCACACAGTATCATTATAGCTACCTCTCTAAATAGATGATCTGATTTGGCCTCATCTATACAGCCATTTCCTCTTGAGTTTATGCTACATCAAACACAGGGACTTGCCCTCCTGCCCAACCCTGGATTCACCCATCCGCAGCTCCTCCCCCACCACACAGTATCATAATAGGTACCTCTCTAAACAGTTTTATCTGATTTGACCCCATCTCTACAGCCATCTTTTCCTGTGTTCAATGGTACATCAAACAGAGGGAATATCCCTCCTGCCCAACCTTGGGTTCACCCCTCCCCAGCTCCCCCACACTACACTATCATGACAGCTACCTCTCTGAACAGATTGATCTGATTTGGCCCCATCTCTACAGCCATCTTCTCCAGTGTCCAATGGTACATCAAACATAGGGACTGTCCTTCCTGCCCAACCCTGGGTTACCCCTCCCCAGCAGCTCCCCCTCCCTACCACACTACATTGTCCTGATAGTTACCTCAGTTTAATCTGATTTGACCCCATCTTTAAAGCCATCAATGGTCCATCAAACAGTGACTGTCCCTCCTGCCCAACCATGCTTCACCCCTCCCAAGCCCCTTCCCCAATATACTACCCCCTACAATATCCTAATTGTTACCTTTCTGAATAGATTTATCTGTTTTGGCTCCATCTTTGCAGTCACCTTTTTTCTCTGTATCTTTTCCTGTGTCGCTGGTTTTTCCTGGAAATAAAAAATTCAATCAAGTGATCAAAGATATCAGGGTACTGTTATGAAGTTCTTCAGCAGGGGGTCAACTGGCCTTTTCAGAGCCGGATTAATACTTCCCCCAGCCATGATACTTCCCCCAGAAATGATGTCAAGTGATTGATGTGCGCTGTGATGGCTGCATTCTGCTGTGCTCTTTTACCATCATTGACAGGCACCTGGCACTTTCATTGCTTCGAAGTTACTACAACCTGTTTCAGCTTCAGAGACTAAACTAATAATCACACTCGCTTGATGTTCTCCCGGTGATTTTGTAACAATTTTTGTGATTTTGTTTTGGATCTCACATTCTCTATTTTTCACTTTTGGCCTATACTTCCTATCCTACCACTGGACACTATGCAGGTACTGATTTTTATTGGACTCTGGTCTTTCTTTGCTACCATCTTTGTGTGGCAAGAACCTATGCATAAGGTAATTGTTGGATTATGGATCAATCTACCCAAGTTCAGACTAATCCATCCTATAGAACCTATGCATAAAGGTAATTGTTGGATTATGGATCAATCTACTCAAGTTCAGACTAAACCCATTCTATTCAAGAGATTTCCTTTTAGCAGTCAGAGACAGTGTTAAACTCCAATTACTTCCTAAGCAAGTGTTTGACACTATCTATTCTCTGGGAATCTCAAGATTTAAACCTACAAGACGAGGAAAGAAAGGAGGAATTGAGTACTAGTGTAAATTGGCAAGGTCTGTAAGTACATACTTAAATTGATTGTCATTGTTCTCTCTTAACTGCCAGTCAGTGAAAAGCAAATCTTCTCATGGTATTATCACTGATTTGCTTTTGAACATGACATCGACATCCTTGCTCTCACGAAGACTTGGCTGGGGATGAATCAGATGACTTTCATGTATCCTCTCTAACTCCTCTTGGATATGACATACTTAATGTACCACGAGGGGGTGGGGAAGCACACGGGGGTATTGCTGTGTTGTTCAAGAAGGGAGTTAATGTTGCATCCAAATCTGATAATCGTAATCATTATGTGAAGAGTTTTGAATACTGTGACATTGTTTGTACTATCGGATCCACATGTTTCACTGTTGTTACAGTTCATAGGCCACCACCACCAGCTGAAAATAAGCTAACTGTTGGATTGTTCTTTGAGGATTTTTCACAATTTATGCAGGATTATGCTATCTCTAGAGGCGAATTGGTACTAGTTGATGACATAAATCTTCACCTCGATGTATCTGAGGATCCCTACACTAAGAAATGTGTTGAGCTGCTTGCCAGTCTTGGCCTGAAGCAATCTGTTATCGGACCAACTTATCAGAGCAGACACACACTCGACGTTATCATTGTCCGTGAGTTGGACAATCTGTTAGAACGTACTCGTGTCCTCGACCTTGTATCTGACCATGAACTCATTGCTTGTTCTCTGAACATTGGTAGTCATATAAGCGACATCGAAAATCCATAACATCAAGGAATTTCAGATCCATTGATCCGCTTGCTTTCAAGGAAGACATTGTTTTATCTGATTTAATGACTCTGCCTGCCTCCAATGTAAATAATGCTGTAGATCAATATAATATTAAACTCGCTGGTCTGTTAGATAATCATGCACCTTCTCGTACAGGAACCGTGGTGATAAGAGGTCAGCAGTCATGGTTTTCTGATTCCTTGCATGAAATGAAGAGAGAACGTAGGAAAGCAGAACGAAAATGGATTTCCAGTGACTTAGCTGTTGACTTTGAGAATTTCGAGGCAGTCAGAAATAAATACAATAGGGAACTCTATCGAGCCAAGTTCAATTTCTACAACAGCAAAATTCTTGACTGTGGTAATGACTTTAAAACCATGTTTTCTATAATTGGAATTAAAATAAAAAGCCTACCAAACTGCCTGATCATGACTGTCCTGTTATGTTTGCTAACCATTTCGCTAATTACTTCATGTCGAAGATCGAGACTATCAGATCTAATCTTCCATCAGAGGGTAAAAATGAGTCCCATTCCTCGTGTGAAGAGATGAGGAGTTCTGCATTATGGGATTATTACATCACTGTATCTGCTGATAACGTGAAGAATCTATAATGAAGTCTCCAAGTCCCTCATGCCTGCTTGATCCGCTACCTTCATGGTTGGTTGAACAACTATTGGAAACTCTCTTGCCATCAATCACTTCCATAGTAAATATGTCTCTTGTGGAAGGAGTCGTGCCAACTCCTTTCAAATCTGCCATCATTATGCCTCTGCTCAAGAAAAGCAGCTTGGACCACAATATTCAGTAAAAATCTATCGCCCTGTCAGCAACCTTCTGTTTATATCCAAGGTGCTTGAGCGGGTTGTGGCCAAGCAGCTGACTGACTATATGTAGGAGCACCATCTACAGGAACCGATATAATCCGCTTACAAACAGTTCCATAGTACTAAGATTAAGGTCCACAATGACATCGTGTGGACATCAGATATGGCATGGAGCTTCATATATACGCTGACGACACTCAGATATATGTTTCCGTCTGCCCTACAACCACTGATGGCATTACGCGTGCCGTGTCAACACTTGAACAATGCGTCTTCGAAGTTCAAAAATGGAGTTGTAATATTTGGTTTTCGTGCCCAGCTTTCTAAGTTCAAACTTCCACCTGTGAACATTGCTGGCATTGATATTCCAGTACAAGCTGACCCCGTAAGGAATCTTGGTGTCATGTTCGACCGTTGTATAAGTATGTCGGCACAAGTAGCCAAAATTACCAAAGCTGCTAATTTCTACCTGATGAACATCGGCCGTGCTCGCAAAATGTTAACCAAAGAATCAACCAAATTGGCTGTCCACTCTCTTGTTACATCTAGACTCGACTACTGTAACAGCTTGCTTATTGGCATTAATGAGTCACGTTTGAAGCGTCTCGCGAACATTCAACGAACCGCTGCACGATTAATTACAAGAAAGCGAAAATAGGACCCTATCACCAACGATCTCATTGACCTACACTGGCTCCCAGTTAAGCAACGTATTGACTTTAAGATCTTAGTCCTTGTTTATACATCCTGTCACCAGCAATCTCTTGACTAGCGGAAATGCTTCATATTCGATCTGGCCTCAGACGTCTTCGCTCTACAACTCCAACAGTACCTTCATTCATTGAACATAGAATCCAACACTCTACTTTTGCTGACCGTTCTTTCTCGTGCTATGCACCTCGTATTTGGAACAGGCTGCCTGAACGCATCAGAAGTGCGGGATCTGTTGGTGTTTTCGAAAAGCTGCTTAAACAACATCTTCTTTAACTTGCTTATAAGCATTAACTTTTGCTGTGAATTTTTGTTTTTTCACTCGTTTTAGTGTCTTTTGTATTGTCTTGTGCCGAAGCGCCTTAGTGAAAATTTATTTTGGTTTTTGGCGCTATATAAATTTCAGGATTGATTGATTGATTAATGTCTCGGTCCTAATTCGTAGTCTATCCGCGGTCCCAAATTTACAAAGTTCGAACAATTTTATCTGTGAAAGTATTCTCAGTCAATGATCGATCTATGCCTGATGATTTTACCAATAACATGTTCAACACTCACTTTTAAAACATGTCTGAATCTATAAATGATTAGTTCAGTTTTGTCCACATCTAACGTTACTTTAGTTATTGCCATTTCACTACACTGACACAAATTACGTAATTTACGCCATACTACGTCATCATACCTACACCAGTAATCGACCTCCTGATGTGGTTACTTATATCTACTCGAGTTGTGACGTTTCAGTGACGTTTCGAGTGCAGAGCAGTTTCTTTGCTTAACTCGTGTTACTCGACTGAAGGAGCCGAACGCACCTATGACTATGACGTCACAAATGTTGCCAGATGCTCAATTGAAATGAAGATTTATAGAATCTTCAAAAATCAATAACTCGGAAACCGGACATGCTACTGCGATGGGACTGTCCCCATTGAGTTCAGTAATTATTCATCCTCTTATTTGTCAGAAGTTTTCATTTTGATCTGGATTATACTTTTAAAGAATTTTCACTGGGTACCAAGTAATCTCTTGGGCAGTGGGGATCCCCCTCGCCAACATGCAAAGTAGTTATCCTGCCATGAGGGCGTATTAGCTCAGTTTGTAGAGCTCCG
>JAODUJ010077752.1:0-11752 GCA_027564615.1 Psolus chitonoides | reverse complement strand
AAGCACCCGGCCGGAATCGAACCCGGGACCTCTTGCATGCAAAGCGTTCACTGAACCGCTATGCCACACTCCCGCTCTAAGTTATAATCATGGTGTTTTATCCTGTTCGAATGTTACCTTGTCTGCCTGTGGGTATAATTGTAGTTTTCAGCGGAACGAATTTTGAGGGAACGTATTGAGTTCGTGGTAGACCAACTTAGACAAATGTCCATGTTTCAAAATGTAAATAATGTTAGTCTTATATGATATATTCCATATAAAACACCACGCTGTTTCGTCATTAGCGTAGCCAGGATTTGTTCTCGTAATGAGTGGGCTTGCAGGGCAGCGGGACCATGTCGTGGCATGCATGGGGATGGAAGTGATGGCCGGGCCATAATGTCGCGGTAAGTAGGCCTACTACAATGTTTTCACTCTGGAAATTTTCAATAGGAAGGGGGTCTTGAAGGGGGGCGTCAACTTTGTATGGGAGGGCGTGATCCCAAGCACGCTCCCCCTTAGCTATGCCACTCCGTTTCGTACCGGTAACGTTGTCCACGAGTCTTACGATAGATTACAGTTTTTTTGTTTTATCGCCTCGCTTGGGTCCTCATTTTAACAAACGCTGATTCGTACCCATGCATAAGCAAAGCATTGGTGACAAGACTAGCCGCACGATACATAGAAGGATCCAGTGGGCTTTTGGAGAGGTGCTGCCGCCGCCTTTTTTGAAGTTCCTAGTTTTCGCAAACTAACATTACCACAGCTCTAAATGGGTTCTAACCCAGTTATGCCCGGGTCACACTGTCGAGAATACCCTACGAACTACCCCACGATAGGCCACGATACTTGATTCTCGGTGATTATTGGGTGCTAGGGCCTCTAACTGCCCCGAATCCCACGTGACCCAGTGACCTTTCCCATTATCCTTTGCACGCATGAATTATCCAATTATTTTATTACACAAATCCGCTAAAACGAAAGATGGACATTATTGGCTGCTCCACGACTGTTTTGTGCACAAAGCATTCGTGACCCTCCCAAGTCACCAAGAATCTCTGCGAACATTCAAGACTTCACTAGGGTTCTCACCACGGTTTATCACGAATGTTCCCGACTCGAACAGTAATCGTAGACATTCGTGGCCCCAAGATTGTGACAGTGTGATCTACTAGGCATTGACGAAGCTCGCTGCCAAGGAGAGGAAAGTGACATGTTGTTATTTGTTACTGGCATCATTCTCTCCCATCATACATCATTTCAAAAATATCTTTACTTGCATAGAAAAATTGCTGTTATAAATGTTGCATTGTTTGAAAGTTGTGGGCCTTGTGGCAGATAATCTATGTGGCAATTAGGCTTGGCTATGTTAGACAGCTCTGTTCGTCACACAATGATGACCTTGCAACTGAATACAAAGATCAGAGCCCTGCGTTATTTTGATTTTGAATTATCTATCCCCCTTGGGTGCATAATCATAACCTTTGCTCTGACCAGTATTGCATAGCCTATTTATTGGATCTTTGTGTTAGTGTAAAATGGCCACCTAACATGGAAACCACAAACAATGTTATCCTTTATATTCATTAAGCTACTTTGTTTATATGTGGCATAAGTTATGGAATATTACATTCTTAGATATATCATTATTCTCTCTCTCTCTGGGTCAGATGGCGCACTCCCAATGCGCTGCTGTTGTCTTTACGAGAGCACGCCATCCAACCCGGTCCATTGCCAAACTTGTGGCAATGTTCATCATCCGACCCGTTAGCGTCTTGACGTCATCTATCCAAGATGCTGGTGGCTTTCCCTGCTTTGCGTATCCTCAGTGATTCCCTGCAAACTTTGCTTCTCTAAGCTGTGCCTGTTGTGTCTCCTAACTACATGGACGAAATAGCAGAACTTTCTCTGTGTGACATCCTTTCTCAACATCAGCTCAGAACCATTCTTGTCCAGTACCCAGATGTTTGACCCTTTCTCTGTCCATGACACTTGCAAAAGTCTTCTATAGCACCAGATCCATAACCATTATCTTTGTCTTCTTGACCAACAACTCCATCAGTTCTTCCCTGCTGTTGCCTATATCAAGTTTGTGATGTTGGTACTACCAAATTCCACACCTCCGTTGAATCCATCATGAGCTTCTCTCATGATGTCCTCCGAGTATATATAAAGAGGTTAGGTGGGGAAATGCAACCTTGTCGAACACCTCTTCCAATTTTGAACCAATCTGTATCACCACTACTTGTTGTGACTGCAGATTCCTTGTCGACAAAGGGCGCCCTCTGATCAGGTCTATCATATGATCGAGAAATCCCAACTTCGACACAGTTTTCCATAACTGGACATGGCTTACACAGTCAAAGGCCTTCGAATAGTCGATGAAACACATACACAGTGGAGCTTGTGATCTCTACAATCCTCCATAACGTTTCTTATGTTGACAATCTGGTATCTAGTCCCTATACCATCTCAAAAGCAGTTGATGATTTTAATCAACACTTCAAATGCATGGCAAATTAAGTTGATGGTGCGATGGTTGGCACATTCTTTTGGATTCCCTTATTTGGCAGTGGGATGAATACGGCCCTGCACCTTAATTTCGGCGAGCCTTCATCTTTCCAGATGAATCTACACTAACGCAACATCAGATCAACTCCTTCTGTACTAGATGCTTTCCACAACCCGGCTGGTATTTCGTCATGTCCGTCTATGCCAGGTAATTTTAAATTCTTCAGTTGACTCATTGCTAGTTCCACTTCTGATCTGAGTGGTGGAGGTTCATCTTCTGTCATTCTGAATGTACACTTGATGGTCCCGTGCTTTAAACAATTTGGTGAAGTACTCGACCCAACTTTTCTTGATGTCTTCACTTTCAGTGAGCGTATTACCCTAATTGTCATCATTTATTACGTCTATCCTTGAGACCTACTTACTTGTCAGTTCCCGTAATATGCCAAAAGCTTTTCTTGATTCACTCCTACAGTTCTCCAGTGCCATACATTTCCTTTCAATGAAAATTCTCTTGTCTTTTCTTACACTCTTGGATACCTTTATTTAGACATGACCATTCTTTCTTATCTCCATCTGACTTCGCATTCTTTCTTTCGTTTGTGAAACCCAGATTTTTTTCTTTTCCTTTTCTTTGGAATATGTTTCTTCATGGTCTGCAGGACTGCTGCCTCCATGTCTTCCCACAACTTATTTGGGGTCTGTTTTTCCTCATCTACCCTTAGCAGCTGCTCAAACCTGTTCTTCATCTCAACAGAATACTACTCTGGAATTCTGTCAACATCCTACATAATTAAATAAAATTAAATATTTTTATTTCTTTGTTTTCCACGTCATGAATTTTTAGCATGTGGTTGCACATCAGTCTAATTTGGAAATAAAGCAATGTGTATTTCCTGCCTTTGCTGCAAGGTTTTAACAGTCAAATGTTGACATGCAAATGAAATTTTGCCAAACGATTATTCCTACAATTGACAGGTGCAATGGTATAGCATAGCATAATTTGAAAACCGATTCATAGATTCAATATGGTAATTATTGTCATCATCATCAAACATCTTGGGTTTCTCCCTTGAGATCAAGACATTACCTTTGCATGAACTTCATCAACGTTATGTGATATGAAATGTTGTAGCGTATACACTCAAGAAGGATAAGGGAGTTTATGTCGTTTGAACGATGAAAACAATCTTGCGGGATATCATTTCTCCAAATAGCAGGGTCATATTTGGGGCTCCCGTGATCATGGAGAGTGAAGGTTGGTGTGAGAGTGGTCTTCGGGACTGAAAATGTGTATTATGAGTTACAGCTGCAAATTTGACTTTCCATAGGCTATGTTATTATTATAATGACCTATTTCGTATTGTGGGTTGTAAATAATGTTATTATGTAGTTTCAACTTTGAAAACAAATTTACACAAAAACAAGAAACTGGGTTGTATTTTCAGTCCGGTTTTTGTTCTTTATCTACAACATAAATAAGGTAACTGAACAATCATATGGAAGTTTTTGGTTAGGTTGGTTAGTTCCTTTTTGGGAGAAGGATTCTTCTCCCGAGCCCATTAGCTCATATGGCCGGTGCTTATATCCGGTTTCTCCATGACGTCCAGAGCGGTCGAGAGTGTGAAACTCTCCCAAGACTGAACGTCAGTCCATCGCCAGATAACCCCTAGCCGAAGATAGTGCCCATTTTTAGCTGGTGGACTGGGGCAGAGTAAAGTGTCTTGCATAAGGCCGGACACACCGTAGCCAGGGGCGGATTTGGCTGGTGCGCGCGGCCCTGGGCCGGTGGGAATGCGTTAGAACGCGGGGCTCGTGAAAGCGCGGGACTCTGGGCAATGGCCTATTTGGCCCATATGTTAATCCGCCCATCCATGACCGTAGCACTACACGTGGACTCGAACTCACAACTCTTGGACGAAGAGTCGCAAGCACTACCGTCACCATGCACGTTCACTGGCAATTTTTGATACACTGTTTTTGGTAGAGAGCTTGATTTTTTCCTTCTTATGGCAAGTGTTACAAACATGCTCAGCTGTGTAAAGCAAACCGTGTTTCCAACACAGCCTCTGCAAATAAATTGAGGCATTATTATTTATTACGGCTTCCATAATATACCGAATAGGCATATATACAAAATGTTAATGGATATAATATACATAATGTAATAATACATAATATAAAGAAATTTGTCAGAGCTGGTCTTACCACGAAACTGGTGAGTTGATTCAAACTAAAAACTACATTACCCAGAATGCAACACTGGGACGGGCGAGAACACCACGATTAAGGCCTCAATCTGAGTTGGAAACTTGGATCAACTATATAGAAAACAAACTTGATGATATCAAGACTGCAAGATGACCAGGATTGAGAAGTCAACGCAGAAATAACATCATGGATTTGTTTGTTGACAAAGTTCAAAATGCTATAATTGAAGGTGGGACCACACAAATTAAATTTGTCAAAATAATAACACATCTGATTGATATTATTTGTTCTTAACATAGGCCTATGTTTGATATATTTTCAGACATGACAGAGATGTGGCCTACACTGGAATATAGAATAATTTGCATAGTCTTCAAGAAACCACTTCTCAACTCAAGACTAAGACTACAACTCTTGGGTTGTTGATTGTTCTATGTCGGTCTATTTATATTCCTATATGCTGGATAGGTGTACGTGATATATTGAACTTGAGGTATTGACCGCCGAATAGCCCAACAGTTGTTCTCTGTACGTGCCCTTATTCCTCCATTGTAATTAACGATTGTACGTGTCACTCCCGACGGGAGCCATCAATAACGATTAGAAAAGAATTTATTGGCAATAAGTATCGACTCTATACCTTGATGTGTGGCCGAACTACTGTTAAGCATGCACCTGCTTGTCCCAAATATAATATGATAGGCCTATTAAATAGGTGAGGACCAGACAAATGCGCGATTCTCGTGCATGGGGGAGGGGGCGCAAATCGCCTTTTTGAGGTTCGGCGCGTATATTTTTCAATTTATCTTGCGAAATAGCCAACCTTTCAGCAAATGTGATGCAAAGGTGTTGTGCAATTTGTTAGGAGGGGTTGGCTATCGTTTAATCAGTAAACAACAGAGTTGATCCATGCAACATCAGGGTTTTTACATGCAAAAATAGTAGAATTGATATGCATTTCCATGTTGGCAAACACATCATTGCGTAGGGAAACATTCGGGGAATCAACCGAAGCATGGTCAGTCTATACAGGCATTGAAATTATGCATGCATGAACAGGACTGTTGCTCGCGCACAGAATAGGATCGATGGATAAATTACGTGATTGCGTATATTCATTGCGTTATTTGCAATAACAATCGCATTATGTTGCGGTGTTTGAATACTTGTGAGTGCATTTTTGGTCTCAAAACCGCGCATATGTTCGATCCCTATCTTTAGTTAGGCTTACAAAAAAGCGAGATCTCGCTTTTGTCGCCGCAAATTTTGCTATTTACACTTTTGAAAATATGTGCAAAATCTGCACAACCGGTGTTACTAGTGCACCTATCCCAAAATGTGTAGAAATTACACAATAATTATTGCACACAGTTGTGTAGACATTTAAACAGCTTCATGTAGGAATGACACATACTGTGTACAATTGTTGGGTAATTCCTACACATGTCGGGATAGGTGCACTAGTAACACCGGTTGTGTACATTTTACACACCCATTGTTTAGAGTGTCACGTAATGCTCATCTCGCTTTTATTATTTTTACCGAGAACTCACGCAATCGGTCATCTTATTGC
Organism: Psolus chitonoides; assembly: GCA_027564615.1. Lineage (NCBI taxonomy): Eukaryota > Metazoa > Echinodermata > Holothuroidea > Dendrochirotida > Psolidae > Psolus > Psolus chitonoides. The sequence goes on along the minus strand of JAODUJ010077752.1, from coordinate 5,478 downwards.
CACAATCTTTTTGCAATCCGTGTTTTGGGCCATCTTACACAATATCCTGCAATTGTACTACAGTATATTTTCAGATGCAGGCATATATCTGGCATAACGTGACTAAATAAGGAAACACCTAACGTGTTTACTAGAGTGAATCTCCTTTTTTGTCGCTTTTGTCAGATACCAATCTCGCTTTTTTCTCCGAAAACTCACGTTTTTTCAATAAGTCAGCCCGGCAGCTCCATTGCTTATTATATACACAGTTTGTGTTTGTGTTTGTTGTTTTTTTGTTTTTTCGTGATGAGATTTAATCTTTTGGAAATCACGCCCAAAGTTGACTTCTGAAAATTATAATTTCGAGACATGACGTCATATTCAGAACTGATCTTTCCTAATCGAGATGGGCGCCAAAGAGCGCTTAGAAGAGAGACAGTTTGGACAAGAAGCCTGTGGGCCACGAAATAGTCTGCCCAAAATGCATTTCTTTATGTGGAAAGAGACAAGGATAGAACCAATAAAAACGCTGAAGCACCAATGACAGCAACTTTATCCTGTACCTGTAAGTAAGACAGCAGCTTTGAAATGGCCCGGGCCCGAAAATTAATTGATTAAGGTTAGTAGAAATACGGATGAAACTTGTTGCGCTGGTTCTATTATACATTGTGATCTACACCAAATACCAGTGACAGCAACATCCTGTATATAGGCCCGAACAGCATCTTTGAAATGACCCGTGCCCGAAAATGAATTTATTCAAGTGAAGAGAGAGAGGAATTGAACTTATTGAGTTTGGTCTATTACACACTTGAACCTTCCCTTTTCATTTCTCTAGTTATTTAGCCATTCCAACTATTATGTAATATCCACTTCAGTATATTATAATAGTTCATGTGCGTACGACGCAACTGGGAAGATTGAATCGTTCTGAATATGACGTCACATGAAGTCCCGCAAAAACACACATTTTTGGAGGAAGAGCATTTTCAAGGAAAAACTTTTCATAATCGATTTTCAAAGTGAAATAAGTTGTGTACCCATTCATCGGTTCCTGTTCTAATCACTCATTCTCCTATATGTTTCCATGTTCTAACCACCGCAGAATATGCCAATTTAGGAAGACGGTGATTTTATAGGCTATTAATCGAAATTGTCAGAAAAAAAATGAACACGTTCAGAACGATTTCTTGTTATGTCAATCAAAACCATTATGCTAGCCGGATAGAAATCACCATCACCGTTGTCCGCTTCTAATGCGAATATTTTCATTCATTCGTAGATATTAGAATTCCTGTTATTTTCATCTAACTTAAACAAGGGCTAACATCAATTGCCCTATAGCAGTATAGCCAGGAAAGCTATATCTTACATTGTGAAATTGACCCATTGATATCGGCTATTGCCAGCGGTCAGCGGTGACCGAACGCTCCAATAACCAAATAGAAAAAATCACTATGTACACCGTGGCATCTGCACAATGCCTGTCGCGGAAGCTTTACAATTTAACAAAAATTTTAACCAAATTATAGTTCACTCGGCAAGTGTTAGAAACATGACAAATTTGGCAAAGCAAACCAATACTGGAAAGATTTTGTCATTTCTGGGGGTGGGCCTAAAACGAGATTTTATTTACCATTTTCAAAAAGACAAACTACCGTAGTTCCAGAAGCATGGCGGACTGGAACAAAAATTGTCATTTGGAATTTTCATCAATATATACAACTGTACAATATCTTGAAAAGAGCATACGAAGGGGCCCATAAGAGGCCCCGACACAGCACCCCGGAAATTTCTCGGTTTCCCGGTGGGCCAGTCCACTCTTGTCCAGAAGTATTCAATATTTTTGTTTTGATTATTAGTTACGTTTTTACACATTCCTACATTAAATTAAAACAGAAAAGTTGAACTAGGAAAACAATGGTTTCTTGTAAATGGAATATTCTGAGTTGGGAATTAGAATTTCTAGATCAGCTCTTTCGTTAGGTCGATCAAACAGTCAAAGCGTCGTATGTTGAAAATCGTCCTTCTTGAAACCGTCGTCCGATTATAATGCAATTCTCAAGACAAATGTTGTAACAAAATTAAATTCGTAGTTCGCTCGGCAAGTGTCACAAACATTCCAAATTGGGTCAAGTAGACTAATACGCAATAGCTATGTTTTTTAATGTAGTTATGGTTTTATACATGCCTTTGCAATAAATGTGTGACAACTCCTTATTCACTATCGTTTTCACAATATATAAAGTTTGTTTCTTTTAAGCAGAACAATATGAAATGGGTTAGGATTTCTGGAACAGTTCTGTTGTTATGTCGATCGGAGCTGGAAATCGTCTTTCTGGAAACCCGTCGTCCGATCCTAATGCAATTATTACCATTTTCTCTCGTGTTCATTAGAAATCCCGTTACTTTTATCAAGCTTGAACAAGTGCTAATATCAGACCCCATGGCTATATCTAACATTTTGTAATTAACCCATTGATAATGGTCATCGCCAGAGGTCAGTGGTGACCGAACGCTCCTATAATCAAATAAGAAAATCACTTCACTTTACAGCGTGCCATCTGAATAATGCCTATCGATCGCGAAAGCTTCACAATGTAGCAAATGTTGTAACCAAATTATCTAGTCCCAGTAGCTCAATCGGTATATTAATGAGAATTTTGTATTGGTTCTTTGAGAGACGTACCTCACGAAGATAGATCGGGGGATTCTTGGTCTTTGTTTAACTGCGGCGTCTTCATGGTGACTAGATTCCCATTTGTGATTGTGTATAGTTTTGATATTTTGTCTTGTAATAGTTTCTTTAAATTCTCAAAAGCTGCTACAAATCGTGATCGAACGTTTGGATTCGTTGGTTCTGTGAGGGACGTGCATTATGAAGATGAATTATTCTTGGTCTCACGTCACAGAAACTGTCCAAGTTTCTAAAAAATGTCATGGTTTCAATAGTGTGCCTTTTGATGATTTCTTTGAAATTTCAAATGCATCGAGAATCTTGGTCATCGTTTTGAGCTTCAGAGAAAACGATGAAAACGAGATGTCAGAATTTCAAAATATTCATTTTCTCAGTGGGTGGTAAATCATTGGAACGATCTCCTAGAATACTTCCAACAATCAGTCTCTCGATAAGCTGTTTGATTCCGTGCCGAAGGCAGTCGGAATCTATGCAGTCATGCACGTTGTATGTCTGTATGTGTGTGTGACCGTATGTGTGTATGTGCTTGGCCTTCGATCCTAAATAACTCGATAGCGAAGTATAGGTTCTTCGTCAAACTTGGCACATACATCGTAGGCCTACATGACGATATCAAGAACCCTATCAAAAATGGCTGGGGTCAGAGTTCATTTGAGGTCAACAAGAGGTCAAACACGAAATTCCCAAAATAGTCCAAGCTTCGCGATGCGTGAAGGGATCGCGCTCATATTTGGCACGAAGGTTCTGGATGATAAGTTGAACAAATTCTGTACATTTTGGAGTTCGAAGGTCATCCAAGGTCAAAAGTGATCATTTTAGTATTCGATATGGGGGCTGCCATTTTTCCTATGATAAGCCTACAACTTCAATTACCCTGAAAAATTGGTTTGAATAACGTAAGGTAACCAGGGACTATTGGGATGTAATGCTACACGATAAACATATTATTAATACCATTAACAATGTATATAGTAGTCGAACTAACAGTGAGTTAGTAACAGCATAGTGGCACACTGTGTTCCAGTTAAAGTCATAAGCCGGCTATAGTCATGGAAATGCTACGGTACGTAGGCCTACAGGCTACTCTAACATGTCCCTGCTAAGGCTTCTAATTCTATACGGATTGAATTCAAGGTGTCGCTTCAATATATTCCGCGAGGGGCAGAGGGGGACCGCTGGCCTCAAAACCGGGTAGTTTATTGTAGTCGATTTGGTGTTAGAGACCTATACACACTATTGATTATCACCATAGCAGCAGTTGCCCGGGTAATTGTTTGGGTCAGTGAGTAGCGACCATTAAGGGGTACCCTGTGGTGAGTGTCCATGGGCGCCGGGGCTCCATGTAAGGGGTAGGCTACACCCAAAAGACTGTCCGTTTGTGCACACTCTGTGTGTGTGTGTGATGCCACGTGTTTGTGTGTAGGTTAGCCCTTGTTCTGCATATATTTCAATCAAAATTACTGCACGGAATCACTATACGCGAATTGGCATTCTGGTTCTTCAGTGTCGTCTATTGTATGATTGATGCCCAATACAGCGAGACCGGATACAACATTTTATAATAATTTCATCAAGTTTCTCTATTTATAACGGTTAATCTCCGGCACGATTACACATCTAGGAACCATTTTGTAAGTGGATATTTCCAGGCGTAGTATTCGTTATAAACAGCAAGACGCTCCAATTTCATCTGATTTGTATATGTTCACTATACTCGAGTGAGAAATGTTTTCCGTTCACTGGATGAACCCTTTATATTGTCGGCGTTCTTGACAAATTTAAGCATTTTAGTTCAGTAAACTTTGTTATATCATGAAGACACACGGTAACAACAGAATCGCCTTTCCCTATGTCGCTAATATTTCAAAGTTTAGGAAAGCGACGGCTTCCATACAAATCTCCCATGGCATTGCACTATACGATGGAGATTTACCACGAAGTAGTAATATTCTTTTCATTGTTACGGATTTATCATTTTTCTCTACACATTCAATTTCATTATCTACCAAATCTTCATTATCGCCCTCATCATCATCATCATCATCGTTGTAAGCATCATCAGCAATCTTACCAGGGAACAGTGTTAGCAATATTGATGAAGATTGATCTTTAATTTTTCATATGTATCTCATTAGGGCAGTGCTGTAACGCTGGCCAAGGCCTACACATTTCAAGAGGTCAAATTCGTCAATGGCAACACTATTTCAGTAAATTCGACATGGAATCCTAACGCATGTGTTCTTGTTGCAGACTACCAATTCTACAAGGCCCCAGTGCGGCATTTATCATACCAGCGATAGCGCTGTTTACACTTGAAGGTCAGTGCCCTGTGCCACTTACAGGTGAGTCGCCTTCAATATATGCTTACAATTGCAGGTGTGTGATATTTATTATTATTTTTAGCCCAACTCTTATATAATAGCAATTGCCATTTTACTTTTGGTCTGTAATACTTTCATTTGATGTTTCAGGTCTTACGAACTTTAATATTTGGAGATTATTACAGACTAGACTGCACAATCATAATCGTAGAGGTGCGAACGTTGCAGTTATTCATTACAATAATGTTTGCGTCATTGCTTCCCGGCTACTCGCCAAATATTTATCGATCAGCTTATATGATATGTAAATAATCTCTTCACACTATACGTCAACTCCCTGACTGTGAACATAGTGGTCAGTAGTTCGCAACATAGTTTGTGTTTTCTATTCTTGTTGTATTCAAATCATATCAAAATTATACCCTACAGCGTAACTATATTTTTTCATTGGGGGGGGGGGGGGGGGGGGGTGGGCCAAGA
>JAODUJ010077641.1:0-11753 GCA_027564615.1 Psolus chitonoides | reverse complement strand
TTACACAGTTAAAAAAGGCATGGTTTAATCGTCCAAAATATGGCTTCATGGGGGTTAGGCCCGGCGCTATTGTCTGGCAAATACCGACAGGGTCACCCCCAGTGCCTCTGCATGCACCTGCTCAAAATTTGCGGCAGCTACTCACTGTTCCGGGCTTGGCGTGGCCATGTGAAGGAAGGGGGTCAAAATCGACCCAGGCATGAGCTAAAGGGTTAAAGAGCCTGCAGTGTATGGTGGGTTTGCATATGAAAGTTTTGAAAAGTTTGAGAAGTTTTTCCAATATAATGACATCTTGTTGTTGTTTTCCACGCTAGTGTGGGTATGACGGGGGCCTTTACAGGAAATATGAAGATTATGGAGCATTAACTAATATATGACTTGGATGCCCTTCCTATCAGTCTCCTCAATGAGGATCTAGTCAACAAAATGAACCCAACAGAACTGACCGAAAACCAGCGAGCAGTCCACTCAAGGGTTGAATACAGAGTATCCAACTCCCAGAGCAGACCAATTACCTCACCAGACTTGCCGAGAGGCAAGCTATGGGATAGCAAACCAGCGAGCAGTTTATACTCCAGGGTTGAACACAGCTTATACAACTCTCAAAGTAGACCAACTGCCCCACCAGGCATGCTATAAGCATCAAGATATGGGATAGAATTCTATCAATGAGAATACCAGCTTAAACCAATTCAACATTTGATGTACCTTTCACCGGACTTATAAACAATGGAACATTTATGAGTTTTGGGTACCAGGATGCCGGATTTTGGGGTATCTAATGATATTTATTTACTCCTAAATTTTACATTTCAAAATTTCCCCTCATACCCACATTTGTGTGGAAAATTGATGTTAAACCAGATGATGATAAATTAATCTTTGAAGAGAAATCAGGCATCAATTTTGATTTTGTGAACAATGAATAATAGCAATTTGAACTTTTCTCTCTTTCAGTGATGCTCGTGTCATGGCCCCCGATGTGCATAAAATGTTACACACGATTATCTGTGAGAAGGGCGGTAAGTCCGGCACAGAGGCAGAGGACTACATCAAGAAAATGCAGATGAAAGGACGCTATGCTTGCGATGTTTGGAGCTAGATCCCCCATAGGGGCCAATCAACTGTATAAGCAAATAGTCACAGGCAGAGAAGGGGACAGTATATGACTGATACAGTGACCAACCATCACAGATATGCCTTCTAGAGAAGCTAGGAGGACAGTATGGCAGGAGTTTGGTGGTATGATCAAGTGTCTCACTGTCCAGTTAATCTTTTCAGCATATTTTCAATTGATACATTTATGAGCTACATACCTACAATTCTTTATCATTGCATCATGTGTCATGCCAGATTAGTTATTAGAATATATTTGATTGGAATATATATATATATATATATATATATATACTAGCATGTTGCAAGCACTGTATCATTTTCATAGAGCCCTGAATGTGAAGCTCAATCATTCTCAAAACTATTGACAAATAGATCGTTCAACCGTTGACTTGGGTGGAGTCTGTTGATTTTGACTCTATTGACTGAAGTAGATTCACATATGCACACTTCAGAATATTTCTGTGTAAGTATATATCCATAAAAGGCACTGACAGTCTTCTTTTCAACATCTGAAGAGCCATGATTCGATTGCATTATCTCTTAAATTTTGTGTTCTCAAAAAAATGATTAGAACTGCAATCTGCTGAAAATTAAAACCTTCAAGAATCAATGACATCTTCCAATGAAAAATGACACATTCAAATGTTGTCTTGCCTGAACTACGTTCAGAGGGGGAGACTTAGCATCCACTATGGCAGGCATTCTCAACTAAATTGGTTGAAGCGCCCCTTCCATGGAGCGTCACTATCCAATGCGAGCAGAGCTCAGCCAGTCACTGACGGGTGGCCTGCATGTCTGCCTCAGGGCCCCTGGTTGACTACAGGGGCGAAGCCCTGGTGGGGTCTATGTGGCAGCACCCCCACAGTTCCTGGGTTTTAGCAGTTTTAGAGGGCCCAGGGTGGCTCTCCTTGATATGCACATGTATTGAAAGCCTTTGATTTGATCATTTCCATAGCATTATGGATTTGTCGCAGTTTAATGTTTGTGTGATCGCTTGCTTCCTTCTCTTCTCTCACTTGCAATGATGCACCACTTTGCATGCCGGGATCCACCACAATTGGCATGCACACGGCCAGGTGAGAATGCCTGCACTATGGCATGTGCATGTGTGTGTCTGTGCAAGCTTCTGAACAAATTATCTCCAGAACTGTGGGAGCTCTGATGACAACATTTGCCTGGGGGTAGCAGAGCCAGGGGTTCTCAAACTGATTAGATTTCCAGCACAAAAGATGCTAATTGATAGGCTAATTTATATATTAGGCCTATTCAGCTTGTGACGAATTATCCCCAGAACTGTAGAGCTATGACGGCGAAAGTTGGTAGGGGGTAGCAGGGCTACGAGTTCTCGACCTGATTAGACTTTCAGCACAAAATATGATAATTGAGTAATGAGTAAGCTAATTTGCATGAATCTTGGTATATCATTTCCCTTGATCCGGCTCACATTCTATCAAGTGTAGATTGTAGTTAAACTGATTGTCAATTCTGAGCGAGGAAGCAATTCTGTAACAGGTTCATAGTCTGTACATATTGTGATAGCGTAAGCAGGCGAGACTAGTGGTTCCAGAACGGCCTTTATTATTTGTTATGGCCGACCCTTTCGCATAACTGATATAATTACATTGTTTTTAGAATCCATTCTTTCGTTCTGGATGGAAATTTTTCGTTTTGATTGGGTATTTTTCAGATTTTGAACTGAGCATGTCCTATATTTATTACTGTACAGTACATTGATCTTGTGGTATTTATGTATGGCTGACAGAACTAAAGTTCCAATTCCAGCTATAAGAAGACTATGAGAAGGTTGGTTTAACAGACTACCAATACCTTGCCTGGGCTCACTAGATTGAGAAATACTGCCCTTACATGGGATAATGTGACTGTCATCCCATCCAGATCAGATCAGAACTCTAAACCAACATCTTAGGCCATTAAATCGTTAAAGTGAGTATCTGTGCTCATTTTCACACAGTGAAGCCATTACAAAATGCACAGATGATGTTATAATATCATGTGCACAAAGTTGCCAGCTTTTGAAAACAATTGGAAGAAATCTTTGAAATGTTAAACAGTCAACAGTCCACACAAAAAACTATAGAGGCCTAGCCTATAGCCAAAACTGTTGCCCTCAAGTTTCATGTTTTCAGGCTCATTTGTCCCCAATTTGGGCAATGTATCAGAAGAAAGTTCCGTGAAGGGTTTTACATACATAATTATAGGAGACCATAAAGCAGGACCTATGTTTTGCGAGGGGAAAGTATTTCCCGACTACTAAACACAGGTACTCATTTAAGATCCACAGTGTGTCATCATCATGCTATAAAAACTGCCATGCAAACAACAGGTAATCAATGTTAGGCTATAGAGCTTGATGCACGCTAATATAATGCTCACTACCACTGATGTTTACAAACATTGTTGATTGCGTGGGTTCCATTTGATGACGACATCATCATTCAGTTGATCAGAATGCAATAATCGCATGTTCCAACCCTCCTGATTGAGCCGGGAGTCCCCCCCCCCCTCTCGATTCTTGGTCTCTCGATTTCCCATGAAATCCTCTCGATTTTCATTTTTTCTCCCAAAATTTATATTTTGTTGAGGGAAACAGATTGACAGAAGTGGTCCAGGTGTTGAAAACTGTGATTTCAAAGAATTGAGCATACTGTAGAAATCACTATTTCAATACCCGAGAGGGACAATTTTTTGTTATATGTCAGGCCCAACCATGGTTGACATCATTTGTGAGACTTCAATTCTCAGATATTCCAGGTCGGAATACATGCGTAATATAAGGAGGTTAGTCAATTCAACACATGTTAGATCGCGATAATGAAGGGGAAATGTTCAAACAGAGGAAGGTTGACATTGAGTTATTCATAGGCATTTTTCCCAGTGATGTTTTCATCATGATACAAAAGAATTAATGCTATGTAATCATTTGGTAAGTTGTAAATTAATTAGTAATCATTTTAGTGAAGATAAGAATTATTACATTTTGAAGTAACAATTTACAAAATATCATACCAAATACTATTTATAGGGTATATATATACTATTAAAGAATTCATCATTACATTAATAACTGATTAAACTATATTAAATCAACATTTCTTATCCATCCTATTGTTTGTGCAGGGACTTTTTTGCATGATTCAGGGTTGCATTTTCAGTACACATTTGTCCTTTTGGAAACTCTACACATAATATTCTTTTCCTAAAGGTGGTTTGTTTGTACACTTTACTCCTGTAGGCCCCTGATAAATCAATGGACTATAGAGGTTTTTACGACGCGCAGACGCACAAGAATTTTGCCCCCCAAACAAACCGGCATGACAACTTCCAAGTTACTGGGAAGAATTTAGAGTATTTTTAAGTGAAATTGTTATTGGAATTAATAGATTTTGGTTATAACAGGTGATATCAACAACAATAGACAATTGTTGAGGTAAATCTTATAAAATTCACCGTAAATTGAGTAAAGTTTCCCTGCACGTACGTGTTTGTCATGCATACGTAGTTAGGGTGATCAAACATGTAGCATTGCATTCTTCATATATCACGCTATTGTATCAGCTTAAAACGAGAGTGCATATATAGGTATTGTCACGGTCAGGCATCTGCGCCTACAGGTTTTTGCTTGTCTCACGCTCTGGTATATACAACATCACTAGAGTGAAACGCACATGCAACTGGAGTGATGCATGCTTGCTGTTGGCGTTTAATTTTGTGTGTCTCTATATATGAGTGACGTGTCACTGACCGCCTCCATAACGAGGTTACCCTATCTACACAGAGGGCAGTGTGACTTCACATGAAAAACCTCTACAGAGATGATTTGCAACCTACAAGTCACGAAAGATTTTAGGGGGGTCACATGATCATTCCATATTCCTGTGGTATAGTAATGACACTTTGGCCTGGGATGGGAGCATGAGTCATGACTGAATACTAAAAATTGTGACTGGGTTGTACAAGTGAAAAAAGAAAAACATGTAGATTGTAGTCGGTATTTCCATGTTTATAGCGCTGACCTGACACAATTCTTCACCTGACACGATTCTCCTTGATTTTGCAAGATTGTAACTGATTGTCACCGATACGATGCAAGCCGACAGGATTTTCCCGCGTCGGGAAGGAGTTTCGAACATGTTCAAAATTTTCTGGTGGTCATCATGTCGTGTCGCATCTTATCGGTGACATTTGGTGCCGATATCGCATGATGTCGTGCGATATCTTATCAGCATGTATCATGTCGGGTTGGCTGGGCAAGTATCCTATCGTGTGGGATCGTGTAGTGTGAGACAGGCCTAACCTGGCATTACATGTGATAATAGAAATTTTAGTGTTGTTGGCCCAACAAATCTTGGTGTGCACTTAATATGACAAAGAAAATTACTTCTGCTTTGAAATTTTCACCTAAACATCTCACTTCATCTGATTCTCTGGATATCATTCCTATTCACAAAATATAGGTTTTAATTCAGATACACCCTTTAAATTTGATGGGCACCATTTTAAATTTAGTTTTCATTTATTTTCCTTGTAATAGCTTGCACATAGCACCAAAATTCTAGTACATAATGTTTTATTTTCTTTAATGTCCTTGGCCTTTGGTCTTCAATGACTCGATTCCATATGGCCAAGGTGTAAAAATGTATGGAGTGTTAGTTAAACACGGAAAAACAGGAAAGCATGTAACATGACCGAGTGGAACCTCCACTGATATTCATCAGATTAAGGATGTTTCACAAGGTGAATTATCTTATGTGGCAGTCATATGTAACCCCTCCCCTTCCGGCTTAAGGGTATGACCTACATTCAATTTTAGCAGAACTAAATTTAGTCACGATTCACCGTTATCACCAAATCAATTTTAAGATGTCAATATCTGGCCATTTGGAATTCTGGCCATTCATAATCCTTCTTGAACATGTCTCTGTCAATATTCTCAGTGGTGGGGACGGAATATCCGATATTGCTTTAATTTTTGGGCAATAGGTAATAATTAAAGAATGATTTACTGAAAAGTGATAAGACAATTTAATTTTTGCTAGAAAAGTGGTATTTCAGGTGAAATTGACCAAAAGGGATACAAATTTGATTACCCTCTTTGCCAAGTATGCTATGAGACTCGGTGTCCACAATAATCATATGGGTTGCAATCAGATGCAGGGCACTGTTCACTGATGAACCAGGGACTGATACCTCCATTACATTTCGATCGGAAATAGCTATGTTGGAAGAAATCTTCCATTTCATTATCTATATATATATGTACATCACCAAAACATTGGCGAAGCAGCTCGATATAAGCATACCTATCCATCTGTCGTCAAATATTTTCTTCAACAGATGAAAGATTGGGAAACACATATTTTCCCAACCTGTTCCATTTTCAAGTGATAAATAGGCATTTTGGACTTGACTGTAAGCATGACTCAAACGCTCCAAGTGAGCCTTGTAGCTCACTGTTGTATAGATGTGTATTACTGCAGAGAGTATTTTAGCTCAGCTATCAAGGCTGTTATGAGACGTCTCCTCGAGGATACGTAAAAGTGACATTCTGTGGTACATACGGATCCAACAGATTGGGCAGTGCACTGTTTGGGACACGTAAGTTATTAATGACCTAGGGATACATAAACAGCACCACAACCTTGATGAAGCAGCACCATATAAGCACCTCACACCTATATATCTGTCTTCAGATGCTTTGACAGTTGCAACCTGTGCCATTTTCAAGTGAGAAATATGCCAGTAAGAAAATTGTTATTCAGCCTTGTAGCTCCCTATTATAGATGTGTATTACTGCTAAGAATGTTTTATCTCTTTCTTGTTTTTGAGAAATTGTAGAAATCGTAATAACACTGAAAAATTCTTGAAGAACTGGATTCTTTGGGTGAATTTTTCCAATAATATTAATTTTCCTAATAACATTTGATCAAGTTTTTAGACATTTGAACATGTATTGATAGTAGTAACAAACTTCCATACTGTTATATGGGAAAGGTGTATTTTTGTATAAATTTATGGAATTGCGCATTTGCATTTGTCACTGAAATCTTCACAGGGTTTTTTCTTCAAATATGGCTACATAATCATTCGAACAATAACAAAAAATTCAATTCAATAATAAAATGTGTAATGTTGAAAATAACAGTACTTTGGCTTTAATAATATTATTTTATAGTTCTAAATTTATAAGTAAATGTTCGTAGTAGGAAAGGTGAAGGGTATTACTAAGTAAGGAGAGTTGGGACCACTGGTAGAAAGCACAAGCCTTGACATTTTGTTAAAAACCATACTAAATATGCTTTTAAACCCTTCAAAGGACCAAAGGGGACGGAGGACTCGATGGACTCGATGTAGTCGACTGAAGATAGGAGGGTGGCAAGGGAATAGGTTCTTGAGAGTGGGACATAGCGGATGCCTGGTGCCTCTGTGTTCACATTCAAGCAGTGACCAGGGTTTCTGTTAATGCACAGCCTCGCATCCAGACGCTTTTTTTTGTAAAAGCTGGACATGCATTTGGTCGCCTCAATCAATACCGTGCGTCCCTTTGAACGCACATCATTTCCCACAAAATTGACCGACTTGTGTGCAAGATGTATGATCGTAAGCTTATCATGAGTAATACCAAAATTACGTGCTTCATTCAGCAGCATCTACATTTAAAATGTGAAATACATGACATTATATTCAGTTTATAAGATTGAACGCACAAATTTCTCTCTGGATGCAACTTTTGGGAGGTTCGCAAACGAGCGTGCATCGGACTGGACATAGACTTTTCAATCTTTAATGGGAACCCTGGCAGTGATATATCAGCAGTCAGGCTTCAGCACAATGTCGAACAACATGGCTGTATGAGTTCACAGTTTGCTGTTGTCTAAATGAGGGCTGTTAGACCCGTAAGGATCTCTCATCTATGCAGTTATAGTATTAGAACTGGGGCTACTGGAATGAAGGGATACTTTGAACACAATAAGAAAAAATGATTGACGGTGTTATTAATTAAAGAAAAAGTAATAAATATCCATATTTTAATTTCTGCTTTCTCAATATTACCGTATCTTTCCATGAAATATTTATTGATGCTGAGATCCAGAATATTGACCTATAGTCCGATCATTGACTACTTTGGGTGTTCAATGTAGCCCCTTCTAGGGGTTACTTCGAACATGATGTAAATATGTACAGAAAACATGTTCAAAATAACCACTTTTGGGGGTTATTTCAACGGAATGTGAGGTGTACAGAAAACATGTGTTTGAAGTAACAGGTTGTGGTATATACTATGAAAAAGCATACCAAAAACATGTTCAAAGTAACCCTTCTCGGGGTTACTTTGAAAACAATGTTTTCTTTTTCATTTTCAACGGTGAATATGCATCGCATGTACTAATGATGCAAAATGCATGCGAGCCTTCGGCGGTTTTACGGTTCTAGTTAATGATAAATATGCATAATTGATCAATTTCGATGCTATCATAAGTTCCATTTGGTCCCCTATTTAAGTGGGTAAGATATATTCAAAGCATTGGTGATGGTTTTATGTGGAAGAGGAAAAATGTTCAAAGTAGCCCCAGTTTACAGTACAACTTATATTTGTGTTTTGTATCAGTGAAATGCAAGACAAGACTAACCTCTACCTAATGTAATCAAAAGAGCATTAGTTGAACATTTAACGGTTAATTAGTAAATATATTCCATTGAGAATGTTATTGTTTTAAATAACTGCTAAAAGAATTGTCAATAAATGTCGAAGCCTGTTGTAATATTGAGCAGCCTATAACTATTTTTACATTTGGAGTAGCAGAATATAGTTTAATCAATAAACAACAATTTTAAGTGTGTGAAATATTTCTTATTCCATGCTGAAAACACAAAATGGAGACCCTTCTATTATTAGGAAATGTTTCCCTTGTTTCAGTTATGACAAAAATAAATACATGGAAGTTTCTTCTTCAAATTTCCCAATTTGTGAAGAAATAGTTTAAAACTGTAGATCTATGGAAATATCATGTAATGACCCTGGAAATCTGTCCGTCTGTCCGCATAAAATGTTAAAGATTATTTTTTGGGAGTAGCTGGTATGAGCTACTGCAGCATTAGTGCACATGTTTATTCAAAAGTGAAAACTTCAACATTTAATCCCATTTCTACAGGTGAGATTTATTTCTACGCTGAACATTGCATGTACTAATGATGCAAAATGCATGCGAGCCATTGGCAGTTTTACTGTTCTAGTTAAAGATGGCAATACCGAACTGAACCGGAGTTTCATAATTGTGTGTGATTCCAGTACATATTCTAACGCCAACTCTGTGTTTTTGCTTGAAGACGAAAGGAATCCATGCAGTCTGTGTGTGCATCATAACCACATTTCCTCAGCATGTGCTAATAGTAACCCAAAATTAACCATAACATTAGTCAATCTGTGAAAAAGTTACAAAGAAGTTTATTCCAACCGATTTTGGTAGATGTGGATGACAAAGAATTCAAGGTGGATGACAGTGCTGAGGTTGTGGACTCATTCTAGTTCAGACAACTTCTTCCTATACTCACAGCCAGATGCCTACCGCTCACCACCAGAGATAGGGTTTATCATATTTGTGTGCGTAGCGTCATGACGTATACCAGCGAGTGTTGGGCACAGACTAAATCCTACAGGGCCAGAATGCGACGTAACGACAGAGTCATGATCCGATCGATGTGCAATGTTAGGCCAGACCCGCAGATTAGTTCTGATCAGCTACTTGATATGCTGAAGATTCCCAGACTTGAAGATGTCACACATGCTAACCACCTGCGATGGTTTGGTCATGTGGGGAGGAGCGCAAGTTGGACCAACCGGTGCAGGGATGTCGAGGTTCCAGCTATAGTAAGAAGCCTGGCCGACCCAAGAAAACCTGGGGTGAGACCATAAAAAAAACGACCGCTTGGCCTGTGGTGTGACTGAAACTGACATGCAGGATCGTTTTGCCTGGAAGAGAAGCCTTCGATCTGCCAAGACCCGTCCAAATCCTTGTGAGGAAACGGTGAAGTAAATCCAGATAGTAAATAAAGGGGTCCGGGAATTGCCTAATTTGCGTAAGTCCCAAATGGCCGCCAAATTTCAATATTTTGCCATATCTTGGCTAATAAATGACCTATGTGAGTGATCCAAAGTTCTGGAAGGAGGTTCTTGGTGTCAACAACCTGTTTAGGATGGTTTGAAAATAGTTCAGTTGAATAGCTCATTTGCATAAATCCACAAAATGGCCACCAAATTTCAATATTTTCCATATCTTGGCTAATAAATGACCTATGTGAGTGATTCAAAATTCCGGAAGAACAAGTCATTTGGGATAGGTTCAAAATCATTCAGTTGAATAGCTCATATGTACAAATCTAAAATGGTAGCCAAGTTCAAATATTTTGCCATAATTTGGATCATAAATGACTTGAAGTGATTTGAAGTTCTAGAAGGATTTGTTTAAGATAACAAGCCATTTGGGATTATTTCAAATTCATTCAGTTGAACAGCTCATTAGCATATTTCCAATATGGCCACCAAATATCTATATTTTGCTATATCACCAATCGACTGCATGGGCAAGTGACTAGAGCAGCGGGCCCATACTGAAGACTTAAAGAACTTACTTTCATTGTATGCTTGGCAGTTAACAAACAGAGCAATGGAGTAGGGACAGTACAGGATCTCCCCATGTGCTAGTACTCATTACACCATATCATTCATTACCATACGATATCAGTTTTTATTACAGCTCCATTGATTACCCATAACAAATGAAATATGCCAGACAATCAAAACCATTCCTTGAGGTTGTCAAACGAATGAGTAGTTCATCACAAAACATACTCGTAGCTTCAGCGCCGTCACACCAGGTATGTTAGTGGTGCGGCGACGAAGGAGGAATGCAAAAATGTTGCGGCGAGCTTCTGTTTTTAGTTGTAGTTTGCCTGTTTTTAGGGGGAAGAGGCATAAAAGGAGCGCCGCTCCGACGGGCCTGCAAAGCTTAGTATAAATAATGAAAGTTTGTCTCAAACATCAATATTATATCATTATTGACTATATGCTCGATGTGAATTGTTTACTATAGTTTCCTGTATGTTAGTAATCAGAGTATGTAAAAAAAAATCAGTGTTGCTTATGGTGTCTAGCCAGTGGATGCAGAGAATTTTTCTTTTGAAGATGGGCTGTATTTTCTTGATGGTAGTCTTTAATATCTTCAAGTCTTTGTTCGATAGAGTACGGCCGACATCACAATATAGTTGAAGATGCTGTGGACAGTTCTTTGGAACCCCAACTATTATCGAGCCGGAGCAGAGCTGCTCTTGCTTTGTCAATCTTGGCCTTGACATTTGTGCTGATACCACCCAGTCTGTCGATAACACTGCCAAGGCCTTCACCTCTTCAGTTAATTTCCCCCCAAGTGTGACTGGGTTGTCACCAGCTGTTCTGAGCTTGATGATCTTTACCTTTTTGATTCCTTGCCAGAGGCAAAAAGAATCTATGCAGTCACGCATGTGTGTGTCTTTCCGTCTGTATGTGTGTGACAAAGCTTGTAAACACGATAACTGAACGATGCAAGGTCAGATCCTTTTCATACTTGGGTGGTGGATTA
>JAODUJ010077640.1:0-17665 GCA_027564615.1 Psolus chitonoides | reverse complement strand
TCTGGTATGAAAATCTCTGAGTATGGGAAAGTCAAATGCTGGATCATTCCAGCATTAGATGAGAGGTGCTCTTAAGCATGAATAGATCATAATGGGAGAAGCTAAATACTGGAACATTCCAGCATTAGATGAGAGGTGCTCTTAAGCATGAATAAATCATAATGGGAGAAGTTAAATACTGGAACATTCCAGCATTAAATGCGGTGCCCTCTGGTATGAAAATCTCTGAGTATGGGAAAGTCAAATGCTGGATCATTCCAGCATTAGATGAGAGGTGCTCTTAAGCCTGAATAGATCATAATGGGAGAAGCTAAATACTGGAACATTCCAGCATTAGATGAGAGGTGCTCTTAAGCGTGAACAGATCATACTGGGAGAAGTTAAATACTGGAACATTCCAGCAATAAATGAGAGGTGCTCTTAAGCATGAAAAGATCATAATGGGAGAAGTCAAATGCTGGATCATTCCAGCATTGGATGAGAGGTGCTCTTAAGCATGAATAGATCATAATGGGAGAAGTTAAATACTGGAACATCCCAGCAATAAATGAGAGGTGCTCTTAAGCATGAAAAGATCATAATGGGAGAAGTTAAATACTGGATCATTCCAGCATTAGATGAGAGGTGCTCTTAAGCATGAAAAAATCATAATGGGAAAAGTTAAATACTGGAACATTCCAGCATTAGATGAGAGGTGCTCTTAAGCATGAAAAGATCATAATGGGAGAAGTTAAATACTGGAACATTCCAGCATTGGATGAGAGGTGCCCTCAGGCATGAAAAGGCAATTGTGTCAGTGAATGTAAAAGTCAGTTTTCAGATCAGGGTGGCCAGTTAAACATCTCACAGGTAAACATTAACTCTTTTATTTTGGTCAGTAAAAATTGTAGAAGCTGTCCAAAAATGGTGCCAAAAATAATGGAAAGAAATTTTGAGCTGGCACAGGATCTTAATTGGAAATAATAGGCCAGAGGTGTCACCTAAAAGCTGGCAACCCTCTCCTATATATGAGGTCATTCTGGCTGTTGAATTATTCTAGTGGTAATCAATAGCTTCCTCAATCACCTATAATCAAATTATTTTAATTACACAGGAAACTGTACAGATTTAAAACACAGGAAACTGTACACATTTACAACAGGAAAATACTATTATAACTTTGAGGGAGAAAATCTAGGTCATGACATTGCCATTAATTAACAACCCTGTCATCAATGACAAGGTGTGAGTTACAGCGGTGTTCTAGAGGTCTCGCGATAGTGTAGTGTAATATTCCACATTCATAAACCTTCACGTTGAGAAAGATCGTGGAGTCTATTGAGATTCTTCTTTGGAACCTTCCAGGCAATGTGCTGAAGCTGCTAGGAAGGGGTATTGAATTCTTGGTTTGATTGAATGGCATTGTCATTTCCTTGATCGGGGTATCGTTGTTAAACTCTACGAGCAATTGGTAAGACCACACCTCGAGTATGCCGTCCTTGTATGGAATCCTTACTTTTCAAAAGATAAACAGTCGTTGGAAAATGTCCAGAGGAGAGCTAGAAAATTGGTTAATTATTTGACAGACTTACCTTATGAAGAGAGGCTGAGGATTTGTTAATTGAGATGCATTCGTGGAGATTTGCTACAAGTTTTCAAAATTGTTCATGGTTTCGATGGTTTATATTTTGATAGTTTCTTTGAATTCTCTAACGTTACAACAACTTGTGGTCATTGTTTCGAGCTTCAGAGTAAATGTTGTAGACTAGATGTCAGAAAATATTTCTTTTTCACAAAGAGTAGTAAATGAGTTGAATAGTCTTCTAAAAGGGGGATATGTCAACAAGTGTTAATTGTTTTAAGAATTCTCTTGACAAGTTTTACAGATATTGCGGTCGAGTATTCTGGTTCCTTTTCGGGTGTCTGTTATTTATTCTACAGGATTGCTTTGGTTGCAGGGTCGTTCGTCTATAAGGACTTATGTCCTTTCTGACCCTTTCCTCACTAAACTAAACTGAACGTGATCTGCCTATGTGTAGAACACTATTTGAAATCCACAATTAAACACCTGGTTGGCGAATGTTCCATTGTAAGTAGGGAGAATACACAACAACCGAGAATTCCCCACACTTCTGTAATATCATTGACAGTGTATGAGTTAGGAGGATTGTTGGCTGATCATGAAAATATGAGCAAATGACCGATTTTGGTATATTTTTGGAATATAAATGAAGGATCTATGAATGATAATAATGACCAGATGCATATTATTTTGTTCCTAATTAACTATATAACCCATGGCTGTTATTGAGCAGGAGGAATTTGCGCAACAATGGCCGAGGAGGCCCTCAAGACAGTCCCTATTGTTCGCGGCATTCCGGCATCCCCCTGCTAGATATATCCTTTCGCTACTCGCAGTTTCGAGCGTGTCTTTGCCAGGGGAAGAGGTAGGGTTGCACGTGACCCAGGCGTGGTGTATGGGGTTATACTGTGGATAGTCGAAGGCAGACACATCTCTGCAAAGCACATGCCTTATTCCCATGGTCACTACAGACAAAGAAGTATTTCTTCATTACCTCTATAACCCACGGCTGTCATTGGGCAGGGGTAATCTGGGCAATAATGGCTGAGGAGGTGCTTAAGACAGCCCCTAATGTTTGTGACCTCCCGGTAGCATCACGCCTCGGCGCCCCTGCATCCTCCTGCTAGATGTATCCTCCTGCTACTCGCAGTTTTGAGCGTGTTGTGGCCAGGGGGAGAGGTAGGTAGCACACGACCCAGGCAAGGTTCTATAGGGTTGAGACCGGTCTGATGTCATAGAAGCAAGCAGAGCTCAGACAGCATTGCCTCGATCCACTTTGACCTTCTATTATGAAGTCATCCCGATCTCAATTCTGCAATAAAGGCCTTTGCATCCGGTTCTTCCCTAAGTGAATGTGTCTATCATTATGTGTTATACTGACTGGGATCATTCAAAGTTCAAACTAGTAAATTAACCCATACAAAGAACCTGTGTCAAAAAGGTTACAAAAACACAGGTTTTCCCATGTTTTGACCCAGGTTTCTGCATGACAATGTGTGTCATTTGAAAAATACCACACATTACCCCTAGGTTTGTTTGGAAAAAGGTCACACAACACAGGTTGACACAGGTTCCTGTGTCAAATATGTGCCATAAAATCTAACATCCATTAAGTAATTATGTCAGGAAAGTTATTATTGCTCCAGGTTTACCACATGTTTGTCACACGTTTTGCACACATTGTCACACATGTCGATTAAGTGACACAGTTTTCCCCGCATTTTCACATGCCAGGACATACGTGTGAAAAACCTGTGTCAAAGTGTGGAAGACCTGTGGCACAATGTGGGAAAAGTGTGTCAAAAGCATGGAAACCTGTGTCAAATTGGTTCCAAATACACAGGTTTGACACACGTGTTCATGTGTGGAAAATGCGTGTTTTCTATTAATTGCCACGTGTGATTTCTGACGCAGGTTGACACAGGTTTTTCTTGTAAGGGTAGCAGCCTCATTTGTGCTGGTCCCGAAGGGAACAAGCCTATAGTCCTCTTTGTACTGTACGTCAGTCACTCGCTCTGTCACTTCACTTGGAGTCCTTTTTAGCTTGTAAACACCCTAAGTCGACCATGCCTAGTTGGACCAAGTGCATACATAGTATATATGTTCCCTGTAATGAGTATATGATCCCTATTGTTTCTGGGAGAGGTCAAAAGTCACCTGATGTCAATAGAGGTCAAACAGTGAAAATATTGTAAACAGTCTAAGTCAACCATGTCTAGTCAGATCAGTGTGTAGGTTCCCGATAATGGGTACAGGGACCCTACTGATTTTGGTAGAGGTTTGACCATATTTTTGGTCAAAAATGGAAATTTTGTGAAATTTAGGTATCCTTGGTACTTTTCCATTGTAAACACGCTAAATCAACAATGCGTCATCAGATAGAGTTCATACGAGTCCGTATGTTCCCCATGATGAAAACATAATAGAGGCCAGACATCATTTGAGGTCAACAGATGTCAAACACTGAAAACTTTGTGAACATATCAAGTTCAGAACTAACTGTGCTGAATAGGAATCTACTCAAGATGGAACAGGAATTTACTCAGGATGGAACAGGACTTTGAAGAAACAACTGCTCCATAGACTCAACAACCCCTTAGACCAACTTTAATAGGCTATCACTACAAATACCTGTTAGAGAGCAGACCATCTGTTGATGACCTCTGAGAATCTGGCGTTTCTGTTGTACACACTGTCCCTTCTCAAGTTTAACTGGACCTGGCATCACTGTCATACACACTGTCCGGTGTCTAACAGTGATGACCACTGAGAACCTGGCATTATCTTACACACTGTCCCTTCTTCAGTCTAACTGTCAGCAACCAAATGGTCTGTTGAAAGAGTGAGGAAGACTAAGTGCATAATGATGAATTATTGATAGATGGGGATAATTGAATATTTTCACCAACTGAGAGTGGCACAAAAATATGAAGGATCATCAACTCCTTAGTAATCAAAGTGTGTGTGAGTTATGACATCCAATTTGGCCCAAATGGGATAACATGGTTTATGGGCCAGTTTGGCCAACCTCTTCATAAATTTTCATACCATGACCTGTTTGTAAAATCCACACACACCAATGCCACCAAAGGAAGTTTGATCAGTATCACAATCGTTGTATCCACCATGGGTGGAAAATCTGAAAGGTCTGGAGGCTGCCCGATTCAGTAATATTGATGAGATTGGTATCAAAGTGGAGAGGGATCATATATTTAACAGTAACCAAACCTACTAACAAGTTTGACATCAATCTACCTTGGTCCAGCCGTGATATCATAGTTACAAGCAACTTGCAAGGTTGTCACTATGGGGGTCAGTGGTAAGGCTGCACGGACATCCCTAAATCAATAACCGGGCGGTTATCGATTTGCTAACCGAGTTAAACCAGTTAGCAAAAACAAATCGGGACAAATAGGCCACATATTCGGTTAGTAACCAAAAATACCGGTTAGTAACCAAATATTGGTCAGTTATGATTTCGTTAGTCTGTTATTACGGTTAGTCAGTTATTCCCTTTTCGGGTAACCGAGTTAAACCGTAACCGCGGTCAAACGGTTTTGACAGTAAGACCGAATAATCGTGCAGCCTTAGTCGGTGGCAGCGAGGTGAGACTGGCACTAGCTCTGGCTGCCCAGGACAGAGCATAAATTGATACCTCTCGACCTGCACTGTTTTGGCTTTGCTTTGCAAGTATCATTAAAATGTGTGAGAAATATGCAAAAAAATATAAGTTAAGGCAAGCAAAAGGCATCGTACACATATTAGTGCACTGTAACAGCTTGAGGAGGCCGCTGGGTCCCTGGCTATGATCAGCTGTGCTCAGCTTGCTTCAGTGAAATCAGCCACTTTTCTCTAGCTAATTTTAGTTGGCATTGATTAAATAAAGCTCTTACACATACATCCACACACACACACATGGAAACACTGATAAATGCACACACACACATGTGGTCAAAAGGACCCAAAACTCACTTTCAATAATGCAACACTACTAAAAATATCTCTACCAATCCTCTTTATTCTTTGCAAAAATATTTAATTTTCGGAATGCCAAAAAAAATGAAGCATTTTCAAAGAGCAAGTTCAGATCTGATTCTTTCATCTGATTTCTTCAAATAACCATCGAAGGGCAACAAAATTCAAGAAGAAGAAAGAAGCGACTGGTGCCGGTAATTAAGTGAACTTTAGATGACCTCGGTCACGTAACGATAGATGTATTCAATATGTGGCGTTACACTATAGTATCGGAATACTTGGACGACCCCCTAAACGTGCTCCAGTCAATGTTACACAAACTTCGTCATTGATATCAGTGTTGCCAGTTGCAGCTTCTGTTTTCTTCTCTTGCCACCCTTCAAGCCAGGGGGTGCCAACCCATGACCCATGTAAAATGCGGATCACGACAATGTCTTATTGTGAAAAAGAAAATAACCGCTGGAGTAATATGAAGTGCATGCAGTGTGTGACTTGCCGCAGAACTGGTGATAAGCAAAGCAGTAGCGTAGAGCAGTGGATTGAGTGTTCCGATTGCACTAACAAGAGCCGAAGGCTACGTGATTCCTTGCCATTAGCTTTGAAATCTGATTTTATTGTTTGACCTCTATTGACCTCAGATGACCTTGGAACTCAATCATAAACAACAAGGTTCAATTCATGTACTATGATGAACACACATACTAAGTATGAGCTCAATTGAAGTTTGCTGTGCCAAGTTTGAGACTGATCCCAGTTACCTTCTATTGAGTTTGCCTGATTACCAGCTAATTTGGGTAAAATGAGGTTTTGCCCTGCCTCTCATGAATAGTAATGTCATATTACCCACACATATACTACACCTACCAAGTTACCGACTGCCATTGAGTTTGCCTGATCACGAGCAAAGTGTGGTAAAATTAAGTCTGGCCCGCCCATCATGAATATTAATGAGATGAGATGTCATTATTACCCACACATATACCACACCTCCTACCAATACCACCAAACCAAGTTTTAAAAAAGTCGGACATCCGGTTACAGAGATATCATCATTTGAATAAATAGGGTTCATCGACTCACTATGGGTAACCTACCCACCAAGTATTAGACTGATACAAGTTACCCTCTTTGAGTTTACCGTATTACGAGCTAATTTTGGTAACATTTTGTTTGGCCCCGCTCCTCATGAATATTGATGAGATGCAATAAGGTACTAACCTACGCATGTACGGAGTACCCTACCTCCTACCAATGCCATCAAAACAAGTTTGAACAAAATCGGACATACAGTTGCCGAGATATGGACATTTAACGAAATTCCTTCTAAGCCCCGCCCACTCATGAATAATAATGAGATTGGCATTGAAAAGAATAGGGACCATCTACTCACTATGAGTAACCTACCCACCAAGTATGAGACCGATCGGACCTCGCATCATCCAGTTATCGTGATTACAATCCGGCGTCACACACACACACACACACATACATACATACATACACACGCAGTCGTGATCGCATAGATTCCTTCGGCTGTCGCCAAGGAATCAAAAAGGAGCAAATTATTCAATTCCACCATATTATAAAGTATTTTTTATTAAATCTTCTTTGCTTAAGCTAACACAAACTTGTCTGATCGATGGATGAGTCTTCGCCCATAGCTATCAACAGCCAGGAGAGGAAGCATTATAACAGAGCCATTAGAGAACTTTACCAGATCATAAAGTTAGACACAAGGAAGCTGGAGCTGTCACAGTCACTCCTGGAGCAGGACGATCAGATTGACAGTGAGGGCGCTATTCCACAACATGCAAGAAACACAAGTCATACAGGTAGTGTTGAAACAGTCTTCAAACTATGCTACCCTCAAATTCATAAGCACAGCCTACACCTGTACATGTGAATGTTCAAACCTGGAGATTTTCACCAAAAGCTAGGAGATTGGCCGTGTCCTGAATCTGCCGAAAAAAACAGAAATTCAAATAATATTCCTGATCAATTAATCTTTGTCCCATAGTACACAAGGGACAATGTATTGATGATGAATATGACAGGTCCATACAAAGTGGGTTGCTGTAAATAAATATTTCTTGCCCCAAACTAGTGATTTATATACTTACTGTGTGAACAGTGGATTGTCATGCAATAACAAGGCCTGTTTTTTATTTGTACTACCGTATTCCCTCTAATAAGCGCCCCGGGCCTTGCAAAAAACTTTCAAAGGGGGGGGCGCTCATAGCAAATAAACGCATACCCATTACACAATGGCCTAACGTTAAGCCTAACGTTAGCGCACACGTATACACATTACACAGTAGCCTAACGTTATATCCTAATCCCATAGGCTAACGTTGGCTGTCATGCGGCCTGGGCTATGTAAACGAAGCTGTTCCTCACTAATTTTAACGGCCTTGGCTGGCTATGTCAACAGAACTGTTTCTCACTAATTTAAAACTGAGGGTAACATTATACGCTTACATCACGAAAAATAACACGTAAACATACCTGTTCAATATTAACCCCACACACAAATTTTATGTTTTTGTTTTCCCTTCACATCTGTAGGCCTAGTGTTAGGTCAGACACACTGTTAATGTTAGCCTAACGTTCGATTGTTAGTTGACTCATTTGACTGTGACAGTTCACCGTAGTCCACTCTTAGAAAATAGCGTGGGGGGCGATTACGGGAGATGGGTGCTTATTAGAAGGAATACGGTATCTAGTTGAAAATGGCATCCTGGTCTATCTCTCTCTATAACCATTATCTTTGTCTTCTTGATATTTAAAAGCAAAAGACTCCTCTTTTGCTGCCTTAGTCTTTGCTAACAGTCCCTCCCTCCTAGAGTGTGGTGTATCCTGCATATCGTCCTCATATTTCTACCCTAAAGGCCAGCAATAGTCAAGACAACAGAAGCTGCAATTGACAACCGTCCATGGGTTGATTGTTTTGAACCGGGCCGGTCAAGTGGTCAAAACTGGTCAGAACCCTCTTAGTGCCTAAGTTAAATTGCTTTTAACTAAATTTAACTAAACTTACTGTAGCCTCTGCGGTCACCAGTTGGCTCTCCTGAGATAATGCTGTTACAAGGTTTTCAGTGTTCGACCCATGATGACCTCAAATGACCTTTGAACCTCTCAAAAACACTATGATTCATCTACTCATTGAGGGCATCCAGCATACCAAATGTGATACCCATGCAAGTGCGCAGAGTCACTTGGTGGTTACAAGGTTTCCAGTTTTCTGGCCCCTGTTGACCCCAAATGACCTTCGACCTCCTTCAAAATCAATATGAATCATTTACTCACCACAGCCAATTTATGTTCTAAGTATGACATCTATCCACTTCGGCACTCCTGAGAAAATGGCATCAAAAGCATTTGTCACAGATGCTCACTCAGACACACATACGTACTATACACACCCAGTCGTGATTGCATAGATTTCTCCAGCTATGCCAAGGAATAAAAAATAGCAAGCAAACAAAAGTTGAGTTTCTCAATTATTACATTTCTGCCCACTTGTAGTCCTTCAAAGTCATACATTATCCCATGGTCTGTTTTATGAACTTAGAGTTATCTGCAGTGTTCAAGAATATTCTCTAGTTTTGACCAGTTCAAACCTAGTTTTGACCGGTTTGAACCAGGTTTGAACCGCTTTGTGGTCAAAACAGGGTTTGACCACTTGGAGATCAACTCTGGCCCGCAACACTGATGTCAATGACAAAGTTTGAGTAACATTGACAGGAGCAAGTTTAGGAGGTCGTCCGATACTATAGTGTAGAACTACACATCAAATGCGTCCATTGTTACATGTTACCCTAACTGAGGTCATGTAAAAATCAGTTCACCGGCACTAGCGGCTTCTTTTTCTTCGACTCTTGTCGCCTCTTTGAAGGAAACTCATTGCTAAATGCGTATTTGTCGATATAAAGGCAAGGAATCGCAATGCATATCTGCCGTCTTGTTCTGTCAAGAGAATTTCATTCATACTTATTAGTCTTCCACCTATCCTATACAATTGCACTGAAATCTACCATTGTTCATGTTCACTACATTACACTACACCTACATCAGTCTTCTGCAACTTCTGCAAATCTCGAACAGGAGCGCATCTGATTCTGAGATTTACCTGCCCTAAAAAGCAGGGGAAAATAGGATCATTGGTTAGATTTGGATTGCTGTCCTGCAGTTGTGATGGATAGGTTTTACCACCTCTTTCGGCATTTAGGAGAGTGGCTAAAGGCTAAGAGTTTCACTCACGTCTGTCAGATGGGGACGTTAAATAGCAGTCCCAGCTGCAGGATGGGAGTGTAATAGTTACACGCCGTCTTGTTATGCTCTGAGCACTGTTCGGAAAGAGAAGGCCAGCTTTCGCCATGATCCATGATCACGCATAGCTTCGGGGTTACTCGATGAGCCATAGTTGGCTTCCTGAACCTGTAGATATCTTAACCTTACTTGTGGATTCAAAAGCAGTAGTTTTCAATGTAGTGAGGTGGGTAGGAAAATGATGCAAGGGTTCACAAAATATAACTTTGAATATCTTGGTTTTTCGTTTCAGATGACAAGCCGTCTTTGACGTCACCTAAGAAGTTGGCCCTGAACGAGAAGGCTTCAACAACCGACGTGCCTGATGTAGATAGCGAAGACGACGACGGTTGGATAATTGACGAGACTGCTTCAGGCGACACGAGGAAGGAGAACACGGTCTCCGACAAACTACAGAATGGTCAGACGGAAAAGAATCAAAGTGGCCAAAAGACCCAGGAAAGAGACACTCAGAATAGGAGGAAGCAGGTCTTCCCAAAGTTGACCCAGTCGAGCCCTCCTGGAACCATTGCTGCCAGTTACACACCTATACAGGGGTGGAAGGTTGGTAATGCCAATGCACCTCCAATGAACCCACAGGCACCACAGAATAGCAGTTTGGCACACTACCTTTCAAACGTTAAACATTTCCCTATGCAGGCCGCAGCGAATGCATCTGGAATTCCAGCGGCTCGTATTCAGGCAGCTGGTATTCCAGCAGCTAGTCTCATTGTTCCTACTGCCACTGCTGTGATACCACCAATCAGGGCGAGCACCCCAAACTACAGGCCTATATGCCGGTCCCCCGGCGCCGCGGTACCGACAGCTGGGGCTAGGATGCTTGTCCCGGGTCCCGAAATGCTCTCTCCTGGAACCATCGTCAACATCCCAAGAACCTCTGTGCCTGTTCCCATCCACATGCCTGCCGCTGCGAACAATGCATCTAGATTGTCGAACCATGGACCATTGTTTCAAACCCCTGGCTCACCCCCTGGACCGAGGACACCGGGAATTGCTAGTGGCACTCATAATGGGCCACCCTCCCAAAATAATGCCCTCGTCGAGAGGATGGTGATTCCTATCATCGACCAAACATCCGTGATCGGTAAAGGGAACATTGTATCTCCCCCTAAGCCCATTCCTAAACCAAATCCAACTTTAGGCAAGTGGACCCTCAACCATCATTCGGCAAAGAAACTGGTCGATCCATCATTGAAAGTATCGAAAGTTTACAAACCATCGGTTCCCTGGAACAAATACAAGGACTATGATGCTCCGGAGGGAGGGTTTACCTGTAAGGCCTGTACCAGTACTTTCCTCTCGGAATCCAGCCTCTTGGCCCACTTGAAACGCCCCAGCTTTGTTGTGATGTTCAGATGTGACTTCTGTTCCGTCCAGAAACTCCACAAGTTCTTCAACAGATGCGCTCTGTGGCTTCACTTGCTTTCCCATTCAAAAAATGCAACCAGTCAGTTCGAGAAACTCATGAAGACTGTCAAAATAGAGCCCTTCACCAGGGAAGAGTTCCTGAGCTATGACTTTGGAGCTGATTGTCAGAAGAAACTTTCCGACTTCCTCCGGCCAGACTTGATCGACAAGGCTGATCAGGGTAGTTCACAGTGTCCAGGATGTCTGGAGACCACAAAAGGAATGAAGGGGCTTGTAGCACACCTGGGACGACTGGATAAAGTATCCATGGTCGAATGCCACACCTGCAAGAGACTGTTGAGGAACTCCTGCGAAAAACAGTTGCACAAGCAGATGCACAAAAAGAAAAGTTGCTGTCCTGGATGTGGGACTTACCACGCAACCGGGAAAGATTACTTTGAACATGCTAGCTGTCCCACCTGTCTCTATTGGCTCTCTGCGCCACTGTTCGTCTGTTCGATTTGCTTCCAGCCGCACTATACACTGGACGAGTTTGGGAAGCACCTCAGCGACCGCCACCATCTCGCTTACTACAAGTGCGTTCTTTGTCAGCTGGCCTTTCGTGGGGCTAATGCTCTGTATGAGCACCACCATAAGGATCACAACTCTACACCTGGCCCCCAGGGGGTGTCCAACCTGCAGAAGATACTGAAGTGCCCCCTCTGCAAGAATGTGTTTACGGGAATGGCAGCATTGCAAACTCACGTCAAGGACACGCATCCTGCCGACATGATCAGCAGGGTTCACAAGTACATATATCGATGTTCGCTATGCCCCACTACTCGAAATTTCTTCGACAGGAACGGACTGGTGAACCACATCAACTTCGCCCACAATTCGCCAAATATGCCTGTTCACTGCGACCTTTGCGGCATGAAACTGTCCTCTGTCAATACGTTAAACGCTCACCGTCACTGTTGTTACAAGTGGGTCAAGAGACAGAGAGAGAAGCATAAAGATGTAAGTGGAAACAGTAATGGGCAGATGGCTACCGAGACCAAGAGGGTCCTCCGATGTTCCAAGTGTCCACCATCCAGTAAGGTATTCTACTCGACCGAAATATCGTTCCACGCCCACTGCAAAGCGGCACATCCAGGAAAAGTACCACATCCAATCTGGGTGGATCTGATCACCACCAGTCACAAATCTTCCCTGCTCTCAACTTCTCTAGGAGCCAACAAGAAAGATAGGAGGACAAAGTCTCCCAAGTCACCTAAGTCTCCCAGAGAAAAGAAAATTGAGCCCATGCCTGCAACAGCCCCCAATACGACAACTGCAGCTCCTGGTCGTTCTTCCCCAGCCCCAGATCGAACAACTACAGGTGGGTCCACTCCAGTCTCGAAGAACGATAGCTCCACTCCAGTCTTGGAGAACAATGGATCATTTAGCCGCACCATCAAGAGGCCCTCAACTGAAGAGGTAGAACAAGTGAATAAGAAAGCAAAGAGAGACTCTACAGAAGAGCAGATCAGGGAAGTAAAAGAGGAAGTGAAACAGATCCCTCAAAGACTTCTAACCTGCTCCAAGTGCGATTTTAGTTCGAAAGAGAGGGCGACATTTGAAGAGCACATAAAGACGCATAAGACAAACGCCAGTCACCACCAGTGCCTGGAGTGCGGAACATGTTTCCGGTCCAGCATGGCCGTAACCAGACACATGGCCATGAAGCACAGCATCCAGATCCCTGTAGCACCGGCGGTCATGCCGCTGTCCTCCCCCACCGACACCAAACCGAAGGTACCCAAGAAAGAGCCGTCACAACCACCCAGGTTGGCCACACCACCCCCCGCTGCGCCGTCCATAAAAGTGGATTCTCCTACGATGGAGTGTACCGTGTGCTACAGGAAGTTCACAACAGACCCACAACTCAGAAACCACATGCGGACCCACGGCATGGCCTTCATCAGATCAAAGAGGACTAGCAGAGATCGCCACGGTGTATAGTAGTGCACTCTCTACTGAAACCCCAGCTTTGTTAAAGGGTGGTGCATGGTGGCCAAGCAGTCAGAGCCTCCAGGGAATGAGGGTCGGAGTCACGATCAGACGTGTTGTCCTTGAGCCAGGCACTTTATCCTGCTTGCTCCTCCCCACCCAGGGAGGAAATGGGTACCCGGGAGGCGAACTTGTGAATATAGTGATGGGCTGTAGAGGTTTTTCACGACACTCACACACGCAAACAAATTGCCCCCCCCCCCAAACAAACCGGCATGACCACAACTTCCAAGCATCAGAAATTCTTAAACTGTTACTAGGAAGAATTTAAGAGTATTTTGAAGTGTTATTGGAATTAGGTTGTTCAGTTATAATAGGTGATATCACCAACACTACACAATTGGTAAATCTGAGGTAAATCTGATAAAATTCGGAGTAAATTGACTAAATTTTTCTGCCACATGTTTGTCATGCGTACGTAGTTAGGGTTATCACACATATAGACTTGTGTTCTTCGTATATCACGCTATTGTGTCAGCTTAAACGAAAGCGCGTATTTATGAGTGTTCTCACTGTCGGAGATGTGCACGTTTTCGTGCGTCTTGCGCTCTGGCACATACAACATTACTAGAGTGAAACGTGCATGCAACTGGAGTGAACACGCACGCTGTTGGCGTGTTATTTTGTGTGTTTATATATGAGTGACGTATCACCGACCACTTCTATTAACGTGGTTGCCCTGTCTACGCGGAGGAAAGTGTGACGTCACGTGAATAACCTCTATATTGTGACTGCTCCTGTGGGATGTCCAGACAGGATGCAGTGACACACTGTGTAGTGAGTGCATCTGGAGCGTAGATCCTGGAATGTACACACTTCTGCAGTTTGAAAAGTTAACAATGACCGAGGGTAATATCTGTAAAGCACATCGAGAGCGTCAGTGTACTGTGCCATATAAAATGCACAGTGATATTATATTATTATAATTGTTAAAAGTTCACTGTATACTGTGCTATAGGAATGTCTCCACGAATACACATCGCTGAAACCATATGTGGACCCACAACATGACCTTTAGCAGATTAAAGAGCCTCGGAAAGGTCACCAGTAATCACCCTGAGAATATTTTTGAAATTCTCCTTTACAAAGATTTGTAGGACCAGGTTCAAATTCCCCTTGTGCCTTGATACTTGCATGTCGAAAGCTGTACTACAGTTGTTGATGGTTTAACAATTTCTGGTGTTGTTGTGGTGGGAAAAATTATTTTCAATTGATGATATCGGCATGGCTGTTTGCAGTGGTGATGGACAGGTTTCTCCATTGCTACCACCTCACTCAGCATTTAGGAAAGTGGGTAAAGACTGTGTTACACTCAGTCGGTGAGATTGAGATTTTAAATGGTGGACCCGGGAGCAGGATGAAATTGTCATCGTAGAAAAAAGAAGGGTATATGCCAGTGTTCATCCATGATTGTAATCGTGGCATCTGGGGTCTTTGATGAGCCAGTAGGATATAAGAATGGAATGTACAGTTTACCATCCATGAAATTTAGAAAAATGATGCAGCTATTTTTCATTATTTGCCCCGAACGCCAGATGTACGTGGCCACACTAGCAGACGACAGTCTTATACACTAGCAGATTACACATAATGTAGCAAGGTAACACATAATGTAAGAGTGCTCTCTTCGTTTGGGATGTCGAGTAGCTTCACAGCCGAAGTGAGTCAAGAAGTACAGATGCATGTACTGTATGAAAACGTCTTCCAAATGAAAACTTGGGATTAACCCATTTATTGTCAAGAAGGAAATAACAAAGTTTCAATAGAATAATGGAAAATTTGAGCAGTGGCTTCAAACTACGGTGGACGGTAAAGTGCAACTTTAATTCCCATGGCCTAATTGGCTTCCTGAATCTGTCAAATTTTGAATCTAAACTTGTAACAGAAACCAGGGCAGACATCCAGTAAAAGAATTGTCCTCATTCAGAAGAAAAAATAATGGCAAATGAGGATTTTTAAGTCGATTGACATTAAATTGTAATGTTTTTACTATGAAAAAAATAAGATTATCGGCTCTATACTGATTTTGTCTTTTTGAGTAAGAAAATGTGGTCTTTGAGCTGAAAAAATGACCATCATTAAAGCCCTAATATGAGTTGAAAAGGGGAATTTGGAAGATTATGCGACCTTTTCTGAAAAAGCACTTCTCCAACATGAATATATACCAAAAATGTAGCTTTTAAACCGGCTGTCAGAGTTTATTCCAGACTTTTTTCCATGACACACACATACAAAACTACAGTTACTAATGAATATGACATAACCAGTTGAAAAAACGAAAAACATCCAAGAAGAACGAAGTAAAAAAACACCTAACTTTTTCCCTTCACGTGGCCACAGATGCATGTTAACAGCCAGTCTGAATGAACACGCAGTAATGAATATTGATAAGGTACTGCGATCAAAATTCAAGACTGGCAGTTTACAACTATATCTATGCTGTGATTGGTTGTTTTGAGGAGGACGCGTTATTTCAAACAGGACTTGATGGAATTTGATTACGAGAGAGCCCGACGGCCGCAAAGATTTAACACTTTTGTTTTGCCCATAACTCATGAATTGGAGGTGATATAGGAGTGGAATTTTCGTTGTGATACTTTTCAAAGATTAAGAAGCGATTGATATCATTGCATCTTGAGTTCTTGGTAGGCTTCACATTTCAGCAGATTAAACTCTGAATACCGGTTAAATAGAATTGGATTGAGTAATACCAAGTAATATTTAGTAAATATTGACATTTGGAAAATTAAAGCAAGATTCTGTGTTCATGTTCACATAGCAGTGTCATTACAAATTGCACCGATTTTGTGTTATAATATCATACAAAGTTGAAAATATTGAAAACGATCAATTTGGAAGAAATATTCTAAATCGTGAACATTGAACAGTCAACACTATCTAACGCCAGGCTAACTCGGTCTCGCCTACATTGCCGCCGACAAGTCCTACATTTCCAGGTTTTTGTTTGCAAATTGGGCAACGTATGAGGAGAGACTTTTGTGAAGACATTGTTTCATTTATACCAGCTCGCAGAGTTTATTCCGCTAAAATTTGAAACCTGTTAAGAACTCATGATTCAATGAGATCACTCGATTCTCTATCTTCCAAAATTAACACAAAACGTAAATTTCACTCCTATATCACCTCTAATTCATGAGTTGTGGGCAAAACAGAAGTGGTCAATCTTTGCAGCGGTATTCAAATTTCCTCAAGTCTGTTTGAAATATGGCGACCTCCTACAAACAACCAATCACAGTGCAGCATAGATATTTCCTTCCCGCGGAGTCGTGAACTGCTGGTTTTAATTCAATTTTAGTCGCAGTACCTTATCATTATTCATTACTGTTTGTTCGTACAGGCTAGCCATTAACATGTGTTGTTGGTGGTCATGCAAATGGAAAAACTTTTTTCAGACTGGGTATGTTGTATTAAGTCTTTAACCCATGGCTGACATTAGATTAGGCAGGGAGGAATTTGCGCAACAATGGCTGAGAGGAGGCTCAAGTCTGTCTCTTTTGTTTGCAGCAGCCCGGGGTCGTCACGCCACAGTGCCACTGCATCCCGAGGCTCAAAATTTGAGGCACTACTGGCAATTTTGAGCTATGCGTGGCCAGAGGTAGGGTCACATGCGACCCAGTCATGGTCTAAAAGGGTTAATGTAATGGTATTTTTGTACGAGTGGGTCACAAAATAAATTCCAACTCACAAACAAGCTGGTTTAACTACCTAGGGGAACATGGTAGGATCTTCGCTTTGTGAGAGAAAGACATTTACTAGCACACAAACACAGATACTTGCTTTCAGTTTTTGTGGGCCCAACAGGGAAACCGTTCGGACCTATGCGGGGTGAATATTGTCCACAAGAAAGAGGCTTCCTGCTTTGAGCGTTTGCTGAAAATCTGTTAATTCTGATCATCATCTTGCTAGGTATCTATCATATAAGCAAATATTGTTTCCTATAGTCGTTAAATGAAACCTTTCAACTCAGATGAGGCTTTAAAGGGCCATACAGGTGATAGCGTAGCTCAGTGGATTGAGTGTCCCGCTTGCATTAAAGAGTCCCCGGTTCAAATCCCACTCGGTGTCAGCTTGCTCGTCAAAAAGCTGTGCAACAGTTGTTGATGGTTTTGCAAATTTCTGGTTTCATCAAAGAGCTGTACTGCAGTTGTTGATGGTTTTGTTGTAGTGGGAGAGCAATTAATTCAGGAAACATTAGGTTCGTTGGTTAGGTTCAGCACGGCGGTCCCGTGGTGGTTACGGTCAGGTGGCTCCCACCTCTCAACATTTAGGAAAGTTGCTGAAGGCTGAGAGTCTCACTCATGTCCGTCAGATGGGGACGTTACATGGCGGTCCGGGGAGCAGGAATGGATTGTTCGGTTACACGCCTGCCTTATTACCCTC
>JAODUJ010077639.1:0-26764 GCA_027564615.1 Psolus chitonoides | reverse complement strand
CCCAGCCCCAGTTAGAAGTGCATCAATAAGACACAGGCTACCGTAAATAAAATAAAACGAATATTGTTTCAGTTTCTCCTGCTTAATAGTGCTGTTTGTTCCTGACTAAATATTCCTTACATGAGAGCAGACCTGTCAAACCTGTCAAAGTAGGGAGGATAGACTTCACCTCCGCCAGCAAAGTTGATAAAAGATTACCTGTTCTTCAGTATCACATGTTGTGGTTTGAATACAAAAAACGCTATTGGAAGAACATACCAAAATAGGGAGCAATGAGACTAGGACTATCGCATAGTCTCTTCTACCTGATTCATATCATGATTAGAGATTCTTTACATGTGAGAAATCCTGCCAAACCTAGGTAAGAAGGATAATAGGTCGCCTCTACCAGCAAAGTTGTTGAAAGATTAGCTGTTCTTCGGTATTACATTTTGTGGTTTGAAAACAAAAAACACCATTGGAAGAACATACCAAAAATAGGGAACAAAGAGACTAGGACTATCGCTTAGTCTCTCCTACTTGATTCATATCATGATTAGAGATTCTTTACATGTGAGAAAGCCTGCCAAACCTCGGTAAGAAGGATAAGAGGTCGCCTCTACCAGCAAAGTTGTTGAAAGATTAGCTGTTCTTCGGTATTACATTTTGTGGTTTGAATACAAAAAAACATTGGGAGAACATACCAAAACATGGAGTAAGGAGACTAGGACCCTCGCTTAGTCTCTCCTACTTGATTTATATCATGATTAGATATCCTGCATATGTGAGCACACCCATCAAACCTCAGTAAGGAAGATAGAGTTCCCCTCTACCAGCAAAGTTGTTGAAAGTTTAGCTGTTCTTCTGTATTCAATTTTGTGGTTTGAATACGAAACAAAAACACCATTGGAAGTATACACTGTTTAAAACTTAAAACAGGGAGTAGGGAGACTAGGATTATCGCTTAGTCTCTCCTACTTAATTGTTGTAATGATTAGAAAACATTTACATGTCGGAGACCTGTCCGGCCTCAGTAAGGAGAATGGAGTTCACATCTATCAGCCAAGATGTTATTTGGTATTACATCTTGGGTCTCACACATAAATGTTGTACTCAAAAATACTTAATATTTTCTACAGGTACAGGACCTCATAAGTGAGTCTTAGTATTTTTACCATTGGTCATTGAGTCCATTATTTAGATATCTAAGTACGAGTACAAATGTGTTATGGATGAAAAGGAATTGCTTACCTTCTTTACTTCGTTGTTGAACTGACAATCACAGAACCGTTCATCATTTTCGTTGTCACACTGGACTACACCATCACATCTTTCATCCAGCTTGAAACATCCAGAGCACCCTCCGCAGTTTAGATAACCAGGTTCGCAATCACAATCAGGTTCCTCTGCAACTATTTTAAAGATTATCAAGAAAAAAAATTGAAAGCAACACACACAATATTGCAATGTTCTTCCGAAGAAATTATGCAGGAAGTTAATGTGAAGTAAAAAATATTTTCATCAACGTATTGTCCATGACAAGTTTCCATCGAAGCAAAACCCTATGAGAGTAAGTTCCACTGAGAAGAATACCAATGGAGAAGCAGGAGAGATCCTTAAATTCATAACTCCAGTGATATGAAACCAACAAAATCATAACATTTATGACAGGATAAGATGTCAGTCAGGTGACCCCTGTCACAAGGAAGTACCAATTCAACACCTACATGTCAACAAAACGATATGGCTATTTTGGCTTACCTATCTAAAAGGAAATATTCATGATTCATATTTCTTAGGCCTATTCTATTAAAAATCTCATCGATGGTATTTTTCTTGGTATGGAATTTTGTTGTGCACAGTGGCTCAGTGAGTGTTCAACAACTGACTGATATTTGAACCAATATAATAATATCAGTGATATGAATGTTGCACCATTTAAAATTGGGAAGTTTAGGCACAAATTATTCAAACTTTTTCAACTTTGAAATTATCTTGTTGAGAGAAAATAAGATTATTATTCAGCATATTTTCACTCTGACTATCGCAGTTTCTCTAAAAGTGTATGTTTTTTAGATTCAGATTTTCTATAGTTCTACGGGTTCAGGAAGACAATTATATCTCATTGGGAAACCCTGATGCCATGTGATCATGGATGTACACCAGAGAAGGCTCGCCTTCTCTTCACGAATAGTCTTCAAAGAGTAATGCGAGACCGCCATTTAACGTTCCCATCCGACGGGCGTGAGTGAAACTTTCCTAAATGCTGAGAGCGATTGTAGCAACCTGTCCGTTACCATTGTAGAACAGCCATGCCAAGACATATCCAATTAACCTAGTAACCCAGCAGGTAATTGCTTCCCACTACAATGAAACCAGAAACTACTAGACCATTCAACAACTGCAGTACAGCTTTTGACGAGCAAGTATCACGACATGGGTAAGATTTGAACCCGTGCTTCCGCATTGCAAGCGGTTACTCATTCTACTGCACCAGGCTACCACCTTTCTTTACTGGAAAGAAATTATGCTGAACAGAACCTCACTGAGAGTATAAAGTTTGTACATTATTATTCCACAGAAAAAAATATGGTGACTCAGATATAAAAAAAAACAATCTTGGAAGTTTTAAATATTATCCAAATCTGGGAGCAACAAATGACTTTTAAAATCTTCTACCATCATGTGAAACTTGTGTCTCATATTGACTGGAGTTTTTTTCTTTCAACTTATTTGAACAAATCAGATAATTGAATAAGAATCCTTTGAAAGATTATTCAGATGTTGACTTCAAATGTCAAATATTCACATCGAGTAAATATCCTATTTACTTACTTGCAGTGCAGGTTGGTCCAAAACATTCGAAGTGTCCTCCAGAAGAGCAATGGCTGTAAATATAGAAATATTAAAATTTCAAGTAACACAAACACATGCAACAACAAACCTAATTTGCTCCAATTCCTGTCCCGCAATGACCAAACATTAACTCTTTAATCAATCCAAGGCTTTCAGTATCGGCTGATTTTTTACCACCGGCAATACGATTTTGAATGCTCAACTATTATAAGGAAGATATGTACCAAGTATGATCTTAGCCCATGTTACCATTCGGTTTGACTCTATACAAGGTTTCAAATGTTTGACCTCTGTTGATATCAAAACCAATAGGTTTCTTGCACCCAGTAAAGGAGACTTACACGTCAAATATGTGTTCCTTTAAAGTTTCTTGTAGTAGGACAACATGTTTACAAGGTGTTCATAGTATGACCTTAGATCTCCCCCAAACGCAATTGGTTACGAGAGGTTAACCTCTGATGGTTCTATAATGACATTGTAACTGTACCAAACATAACAGGCTTCTAGTAGTCAACAATGGGTATCTCATTGCCAAATATGCCTCCTAGAAATGTTGGCCTGGGTGTCCCTCACATGAACACTCCTTTGAGGAGTATGGGTTTATCCTCCTATCCTTCAACATAAACATGTTTACAAAATTTCTGGTGTTTCACATCTATTGACCTTAAATAACATTAGAACTAAACCAAAAACATTAGGCTTCTTCCACTACATGAGGGGAAGAGAAACATTCTTAAGAAATTTTGAATTTAATTAAAAAATTAAATTCATAATTGAAATGATTTTGGATCCTAACATATTACTCATCAATACTTTATTGCTTTCTGTGGTAAAACTAATACTTAGAAAATCATTTTATTCAGGTACAGCAGAACATGGAAATATATGTCAACCAATTATGCCACATGTGTGTTAACATATTTATGTAGTACTGTCCATCTGTGAGAGGAAAACTCATCAGAAAGTTTCTCAATTCTCCTCTGAGAAGGAAAATAAAAGGAAAAACATCCTAAGGCATCTCACTAGCTAGTTACTCTGTAACAATTTAATCTGGAATTATTCAAAGTGTATTAATGATTCAATTCCAAGGTGTGTCACAGACGGGCATAAATATGTCATGGATGGACACTTTTTACCATGCACAATATTTTTGTATTAGTCCACCTTCTCAATATTATTTTATTTTGCAAGTGATGCACATTATCTCTTGATACTGCAGGCAGTGCAGCAGTATCTAAAAAGCTGATTCCTGGGGGGGGGGTGAAATTTAGGAAGAACTGACAATTTTAACACGGACGGACACTTTTTCGTAACGCATTGACTGTCTGCCGGTGAAAAAATATAGTATTTGACCTACATCAAAAAAAAAGAATGAACCCCCCCCCCCCAAAAAAAAAAAACAATAATTTCTTTCGGTTACTAGATGACCTATTACTGATAAAAAATTATACTACTTTTTAAAGCTGTTTTGAACGTTAAGATCGATATTCATCCATGACACTAAAAAATGTCCATCTGTGTCACTTTTCATTTATGCACACACTCAAACCAAGTGTTTTCTCCTATCTGGTAATTGAAGCGTTTAGTTTAATTTCATTTGTTACTACAATTTTGAAGAATATAAAAATACTACAAAAGGTACTAAAAAGTGGGAAACCTTGATACTATCTGGTCTGTCTGTGATATATCCATTTTTATACAATCTATTTCTCCAAACCAAAAAGTACGACCATTTTGTTTTTATCGTAATGATAGAGTTGATAATGCTCTTCCATATAAAGCACCTAAATGATTGTATTCAGAATGATTGTATTGAAAGTCACTTCACAAATCACAAGATATTATTTAATTCAACCTGCATGGATGGCAGTACTCTTAGCAGTGTATAATGCTCTGTAGACTATTACTGAGAACATGTTGAACTTATATTTACGATTATTTATTTTTGTAGGCAGTCAATCTTACATGGCTTTGTTGCTTAAATGTTAAATGAATCATTCTAACAAGCAGGCGCGTAGCGAGAGATTTTCCATGGAGGGGGTTATCGTTTATGGGACCTGGTGGAGGGGTCTAATGGGTGTCCCCCTCCCCTTTGGCGAAAACATAGACGCAAAATAGTGCAATATATTTGTTTTTCCAAAGAAACTGGTGACTCTCTCGCATTGTTTTTTTTCCTTCTCGCGCTTATTTTGTTTACACTTGGGTCATGGGGGTTGACCCCCCTAGCTACGCCACTGCAATAACAAATACAAACCATGTTTGACAGTCCTTGATAAACACATCTCCACCTGGAATATGTACACCTTCAACAATGCATGGACATCGCTCCCTAGTTATGCATCGACCATCATACTCCACTTGACCAGGAGGACAGAAACAGCCTTCTACACAGGTTTCTTCACACCCAAAGTCTTCATTTCCTTCGATGTAACATGCACTTTCACAGGCTGAACCACAAGCAGTGTACACTTTCCCTTCTCCACATTGAATACCTGTAAATTCATAGTTAAACTAATTATTAGTGTGAAAGACAGGCATGTATATGCAGTTCAATTCAAAATAAGTAAACACACATATTTAATGAAAGACTTGGTCCCAATTAATTGATTTATCTGAAAAAAGCTTTCAATTTGGATTCCCATGAATGATTAATTGCAAACATTTGTTTTAGAAAGCATTTTCACTTACCGCAGGTACCGTCAGACCTCCATTTAATAGCAACATTATTTTCACTGCACTGTTTAGTGTAAGCTGCTATGGCGGTACATAGGCACTCACAGTCTCCACCACGTTCACAGGCACATGTATCCATTACACAATCAGCATAGTATTGTTCTGGTTCAACCTGCAAATTATTTAATATCAGTTAGATATGCACGTTGCTTTTTATGTATGATAATGCACTAATATCAATCTTGTATTGATATTGTTACATGGTATGTTCTCTCCTAACATATAGATTTTCATTGCAGTTTTCATTGCAACTTGAATTCCAAACTCTTTCATTAATAATAAATTATAAAACCTAAACCTAATATTCACCTAAAACATAACAATGTACATCATAGGAATTGTACACCTTGGACATAGACTATACACAAACCATACCACCACTGACCACTGTAATCCTAAACAAACCACACATTGCTCAGTCAAGAAACAACAAAACAACGAAAATTAACGGACGGTCGTGACAGCTGCACCTTTGTTTCCTTCATTGCAATTAAAGTTCCAAACTATTTCCATAATAACTTTATCACCCAAACTTATTAATTTACTTAATTCTACCATACCACACCACACGAAAACTACAACCCTAAAACAATCACATGTTGTTCAGTTAGAAAGCAACACAGCAACAAAGATGACTGATGATCATGACGAAAGGCCATTTATTATTAAGTAAATGTTGAGGATTGAAAATTAAACACCACTATTAGAACAAATATGTTTTGATGTTGAACAAAATATTAACATGTTTTCCGTCATGATTGTGGAGATGAATAAAACAATTATCACTACTTAGGGGTTCTCAATTAATAGATTATGGCTTTAGTCTTTCTACTATAGAGATGTAACTTCTTCTAGACCATTGCTCAACAGCCTGAATCATAACTACCTAGGAATGGAGGATAGTATTTATAAAGGTTGTAGGCAACACTGTTGAATGCAGGGCAACACTGTTGAATGCAGGGCAACACTGTTGCATGCAACCTCACCTAACATTCCATTATAATTTAGGGTTTTAAATTTTCTAAAAAAATCATATTTGTACTGAATAGTGACAAATTCAGACTTACGGCATTGTGACACTGTGAGAAGATGCCTTGCTTGATGATACCACAGGAAAACTCGGCCCACTTCTTCCTCTCCGGATTAACATCACAGGGGTTAGTTGGACCTGGGGGCATCACACATTGGTCAACTCTCCATGAGTGACCAAACACATTTGATGCAAGTTCAATCTCACCCTGACGAGTGGTAAAGTCATCAGCCCCTTGACCATTGAAGTTGCCGCACAGACCGCATACTTTCCCAGCATAACTTGGCTGAAGCGTAAGGTATAAAGAGGTTCCCGTGTCCCACTTCAAAGTTATACCTGTTTATATAGAAAAACTCAACCTGTTAGTTATTGCACAATACATAAACGAACAAAATTGAGGAAATTGTTTGTAGATCTCAATGTAGATGATTCATCAATGCCATATGAAAAGGAAATAGATTTTCGAATTGAACAATGTATTTCTAAATTGGACACAGTCCACAGTCTAAAAGGATCACAGTTTGACTGCAACATAGTATTACAAAACAGAACATTTTGACTTCGTGGAGGACACTATAATAAATATGCATGCTAACTTTGCAGCTATGATTCCTAATTTCTCATGGTTTCTGCTAAATGGTCTTTGGCCACAACATACTATGAACATTATTTGAGTTTGCATTTACCATGTTTACAAACTCGTCATGTTCCATAGCCACACAGGCAATTGTTACAGTTGATAGGCCATTGTTGTACTTACCAAGTTTAGTTTTAATAACCTGATATATACCAACACGGCTTATTTGGAATATAGTGCTCGGGTCAATATCAGATCCTTCTCTGTTTTGTACAGCAATTTCTGCTCCTCCAACCATTTGAATATCAAAGTCCATGATTGAAAATTTGATGGCCTTTGTGCATGCTGCTCCTCCAGCTCCACATGGTACATTCTCCACGATAATCTTGAAGGTGCCAGTGCCAGTTCCACAGTCATCTTCAGCAAATACATACCGGCAGTCACCTGTATCAAAGAAGCAAATATAGCTTGTGTCAGTCAAACTTTGACCTTATTCAATTTTAGATTATATTAAGGTTACTAAGTACACCCATCTGAAGTTATGAAGACCCCAAAAGAAACAAATTAAAATTATGTCACAGCTAAATGTTTTAAACCTCTCAATGTCAAAATACTCATAGCAGTGATTAGAATTGGCTGATAGAATACAATGTCAATCATAATTATCTTGCCAACAACTAATCTTTGTTTCGGTGGGCATGTTAGGCAAGATTAATTTCTTCAACACACAAGGTTGGCAATGAAATATATTAAAAAATCTAAACAAATGTTTCAACATTAAATGATTAATAAAATTGAGTAGCAAAACAAAAGTGTTTGCTTTATGTAAACAGATTTTCACACTTACCTTGGAAATCAAACACCTTTCCATCAAACGTTTCATAATGAGGATCACCCCATGCACGGCATGTCTTTACACAGGGCTTGCTAATGCAGTCCCAGCCTTCACCAGTACAAGAACTGAAATGAACAGGAAATTCCATAATAATACTAATTCTAGGCGTTTATATCACGCTTTACACGTGATGTCTCAAAGCACTTAGGGCTATAATTACCCTGGTCCTTAGTAACTAGTCAGACCCTGCACACAAAAGTGTGCACTTTCTTGAAATCACACCGCACTAATGTGCCTGTCTCAGTCCCCGTGGGGGCTACATATTGCAAGTTGCCTCACAGGTACCCATATAAGCACCTGGGTAGAGAGAGAGAGGCCCAAGGACACTACGAGCACCCGATCCTTAGATCACAAGGGCAAAACCTTAACCACTTAGCCACTATTCTCGAACCACAGAATT
This sequence comes from Psolus chitonoides, assembly GCA_027564615.1. NCBI lineage: Eukaryota > Metazoa > Echinodermata > Holothuroidea > Dendrochirotida > Psolidae > Psolus > Psolus chitonoides. The sequence goes on along the minus strand of JAODUJ010077639.1, from coordinate 18,294 downwards.
AGGGAGAATGATGTCATGCCCAGTACACGGAAGCTCTGCATGACACACTAAGTACGTACTGCCCAAGTGCTAATTACTCACCACGTAATACAAACAGTGTGGAGAGCGTGCGCATGATTAGTCTAAATATATCAATTACTTATATTTTGTGCAGGGTTTTCGGTGCAGAAATCATCCAAAATGGAGCAGAGGATTATAATTCTACAGATTATCACCGATTTTTATGTTTTTTCAAAGAAAACATGGAATATAATACCCATTACCCATTCGTGATTGTGTAGTTCAATGCAAAGACCCACCACATTTTACATACCGAATACCACGTGACATAACACTAAGCTAGAATCACTCGTTAAGTGTATGGGCTATTATTGTGTTATCCTTCTCTTTTCTATAATTCTGTGGCTCGAACAAAATTCATTCCATTATAATATCACAACTTAAAAATTTAACCATATGCAGTGCCACTATACAAGACTAAACAAAACCAATTATACTGTGTCATCTCGATCTTGATGATGTCAACCTATACATCAATCACACAAAATCACCTTTAAATGATGACTGACAACTTAGTTGAATACAACGTTCAAAATAGATAGACATGTCATATTCAAGCTTTATATACATCATTTAGGTAAGCACTGCATCACATGAATACCTCAACTGCAAATTATACCAAAATGTTGTCACAAGCAATTAGGGATCAACTTTAGAGCATCAATTACTCACCAAGTTTGACACTCATGACCTAAGACCTCTCCAATGTGATATTTTTCTCCATTATGCAGGCAAGGGCATTTATCAGCCTCAACACACTGTTCTCCATCCCAAGACAGTCCACCAGGACAAGCACAACCTTCATCACAATCCTCTGTGTCACCCTCTGTGCACTCTGGTTTCTCCACTGAACACTCTTTTTGACATTGCGTACAAGTACTCCATACCAGTCCATCTCTACATTTATCTGTGTCTGCAGAAGGTACAGGCAAATAGATGTGTATTACATATATGATAAGTAGGTGATATAATAGGGATAAAAGCGCTCTTCATCAGATGGTATCCAAATCATGTTGTTGTCAATCATCTTAGGTAGTCTTGATTAGATCACAATATTACACATGTGTATTAACATGAAAGTTCTTCCATAGCATATTGAGGTCTAAAACACTGGCATTCCCCATGGTAAAATCATGGTAAAATCAAGATGCCAAAATAGTAATGGCAACATTATCTATTTGAGTTAACAGCTTATATAGATGTACATTTTGAACCAGCATTTTGTTTGTTTCAGACTTTTCTATGTGATCGACACTTCAATATTTAGTACTTTAATGTTTAGTAATAAATATGACATAGACACTTTAGAATACGAAAAACTCCATACAGAATGAGAGAACGAGTTAATTACACCCCACAATTTTTCCACTTGCATGGCCACACAGCTTATGTGAACATAATCATGAATATTAATGAGGTTCTGCAATGATTGAATTGGAGCACAAATGGTGCAGTAGCTCATACCAAATAATATTATAGACCTATGTTCTCAGCTGATATTTGACCTCTGGCAATAACAGCAAGAACCACATAATGAAGATCTGCATCTCAAGTATGAGCTCATTCACGTTAGCATCATCAATTTAGGCTGTTTACAGGGGTTTTAGTTGAAAGTTTGCACTAGGTTATTTTACAAGGTTGTCATGTAGTGTTTGAACCATGTTTACCTAAGATGACCTTTGACTTCCAGGAAAACAAAAGTCATCGTATAAATATCTTGAGGAACATAAATACCAAGTATTAAGTCCATCCAATATGGAATCATCAAGTTATACTGTCTACAAGTAATTTTTATTGTTCGACCCCTGCTGACCTCAGATGACCTTTGACCAACAGCAAAAACAGTAGTAACATCATGAGAAACCTGTATACCAATTATGAACTCAATCTACATTAGCATCAAGTTTTATGACTGTTAAATAAGGTTTTCAGTGTTTGACCCTATTGAACCCAGACGACCTTTGACCATCAACAAAGACAACATGAATTACATATCTATTATGCAAAGGCTGCATACCAAGTATGAAATCAATACAAGTTAGCATCATCAAGTTGAACTGTTTCATAAGGTTGCAGTGTGTCACCCCTGTTGACCTCAGATGACCTTTGACCAATAGCAATAACAGCATGAATCACATACACATTATGAGGAACCTACATACCACGTACGAGCCCAAGTTAGCATCATAAAGTTAGACAGTTTTGTAAGGTTTTCAGTGTTTGAACCCTTGGACCCCAGATGACCTAAAGCAAAAGCAACAGGAATTGAACAATTGCGGATAGATAGATAGATAGATAGATAGATAGATAGATAGATAGATAGATAGATAGATAGATAGATAGATCGAGTGACATATAGATAGATAGATCGATCACAATAGCTCACACCAGCATACTGGCATGAGCTAAAAATGTACACAAACCAGTCCCGAGTTGCAAAAAGTCAGAAACAATTCTTTAACGTACGAAATTTTAGGTATTGAAGCTGTCATTCCGTCTCAATCAGAAAATATCTGGGTGACTTAGTGATGATATATTTTGTTCATTTTGACTGTGCATATGGTACATGGAATATATCTCGATGGTGTATACCATTCTATGAGAATATGAAGATTCCTGCACCATACAGGGTCAAGACCAGCCATTGTAAACAAGCTACTTTTTACACAGGTTGTAGAAAGTGTACATTGCATAATCTGTATTATGTTCTTATTGTTCTATGATTGGTTGTTTGCAGGTGATAAATATTGATTGTGTCGTTACAACAAATTTTGGAAATTTGTATACAGGAGGTTCGACCAAGAAAAAGGATTCATCACTTTTCTTACGGCTATAACTCCTGAGTTAAGAGTTGATATAGTTGTAAAAATTACGTTGTTACTTTTCGAAGCTGAAAATCTCATTGAATCTTGACTGAAGGTGTCAAGTTTTAGCAGAACAAGCTCTGGCTGCTGGGCTAATAGCTTGCATCAGCAGTGGATTTCATTCACAAGCAATTCACATGTTACCATGTGTACAAACTGGTCTCCAAATTGACCTGGGATTGATAAATAAATGGCTAGCCACCACACTTAAGTAAATAGCATCAGAAAGTTTTTGGCGATTTTTTGGCGTTTTGTTTTTGCATAAATAGATTTCAGAATGACATTAAAAGATGTAAACATTAGAAAATCATATAATCATGATTGAAGGCTTATAAAAATATGACTTTTTAGGCACAGATGTTAGCTTTTTTCCAGATTTTTTTTCTGTGACTTGAGCACACAAAAACAATGTCATGTGCCTGATAATACACCACAATGTTGCTCATCGTCATCCAGCTTTCCGTCTGTGTTTCCCCTTACCAGGGGGTTAGATGTGCGGCAGTTCCAACTGCCTCACTCCATTTGTTATAATCTTTCACATTGACACCCTCTAACTTCCAACATCTGAGATCTTCCCTAACACAGTCTGACTATGTCTTTCTGGTACTTCCTTTACCACGTCTTCCTTCCGCAACCATCTCAAAGCAATTTCTTAACCAGCCATCTTGGCCAGGGTATTTGGATTTACTCGGTCCTTGATCTTGGCGTTGCAAATTCAACGGATCATTTCACGGCCATTGCATTGCAATTTTGCAAGGTTGTTACTGGTAGGGAGGGACCCAGTACTCCGATGCATGAAGCACAGTGCAACTACCACAGACTGCTAGTGAGATGTTCCTCGCAGTAAGAACAGGGAGTAGCTCCCTAAACTTACCCCAGGTGGTCCAGCAACATATGATGGTGCTGTTGGTCACAAATCTTTACAGTAACACTTTGAATAGTATTAGTATAACCTACCTCCTGCTGCACATTCGTCTTCATTACACATCCACTGCCCATTGGCGCACTCACTGAAAAGTCAAATTAAGAAGGAAATGATGAAAATCAATATATTACTATTTGGTTATTTGACAGAACACTAATTCTAAAAACACATTATTGCTTTGAGAGCATTTTTTAAAACCCATACTGAGATATCACTGACCAATGGGGTTTTCATATATGAATGACTGGATGGTTACGGTAGTTTATATGAGAATATAAAAATCAAGTGGAATTTGTTATTAATAAGGTTTCATCAATAGAACATTTTTGTTGTGATTATTGTGACAAGTGAAAAGTAAAATCAGTATTTCCTGCTCATACGACAGACGCTTGAATACACTGAAGACTTACCAGTGACCACATTGAGTTTCTCTTGACTCGCCGTTGTCAAAGAATCGGGAGTTGTATTCACATGGACATTCAGTTCTCTCGACACATTCTCCAGTGCGTTCATCAATAACCTAACAATGTAATAAAATTATCTCTCAAGCACTCTAAATCGATCAAATAAAGACATTGAACAACGAGAAAACCGAGAAGTTTTTTGATTACTTGCCTGTTTGAAGTGCACAGTTTATCTGGTATGGCTATTAATTTATCACTTATTTCTTGCTGCAACATCTAGCTAACAATGCAGACAACACTGCAATGTTCTCCACTAGCCTCCCGGAAAAAATCATCAAAAGTGCCGTTAGCGCCCGGTCTAAAATTTGCCGTCTGAACAAAAAATCGGCCGCCCAGACAAAAATTAATAAAACGTCTTATTCAGTGATCGTTTTGAAGCATTTTTGCCTGTGAAATCTTTGGAAATTGCGCTTAGAGCACCAATTATAAAATGATGGGGAGGACCCCCAGACCCCCGTTGGGGGGCTTTGCACTTTCGGCGCTCGCAATGTTTCGCTTCGCCCTCCGTCAGTGCGCTTGGACAAGACGGGGACCAGTGGAGAACCATGCACTGCATTGCTAACTTGGTACCTGTGCAGATTTCAGTGCATGTCAAAGCGTCACCTGTTGACTTCCATGCTACATATATACCCCACCATCGCAAACTGTGCCACCAATACAAGTTTGAACACACTCGAACATATGGTTGCCAAGATATTGACATTTTAAGAAATTGCTTCTAATCCCTGCCCACTAATAAATATTAACGAGATTGGCACCAAAATCAATAGAAATCATCTATTCACCATGATCAATATATGTGCCAAGCGTGACATAAATCCACCATGCGTCTGCCCAAATCACATTATGAGCAATTCCCAGCGAATTTACATTTAGCCCCGCCCCTTATTAATGAGATGTTAATGAGATGTTATAAGGTACTAATCTACACATGTACCCATCTCCTACCAATATCACCAAAGCAAGTTTGCATAAAATTGAATATATGGTCGCCGAGAACTTTAACATTTGGAGAAATTGTTTCCAATCTCCATCCGCTCAGGATTGGCACCAACATAAATAGGGATTATGTAGTCACCATGAATAATGTATGTGCCACGTATGACAGGAATCCACCATGCCACTGTCGAGATCACACCGTTACGTGGAATTTTCAACGAAATTACATTCAGCCCGTCCCTCATGAATAATAATGAGATGCAATAAAGTACTAAACTACACACATACCCAACCTCCATCAATGCCACTAAAACCGGTTCGAATAAAATCGGACATACGGTTGCAGAGATATATGTACCAAGTATAACATCAATCCACCATGCCACTGCTGAGATAAAGTGGTTACAAGCTTGTGTCACATACCCACAGACAGACAGACGAACGCACATACACACACAGTCATGACTGCATGGATTTCTTTGGTCTTCGGCAAGTAACACCAGAAAAACAAGAAGGTTTTGTGATTACTTGCCTCTTTGAAGTGCAGTTTCAGTCTGGTATGGCCATTAATTGATTACATGTTTCATGCTACCACATTTAGCTACCTGCTTGGAAAAGTGCTACCATTACAAGTTTGAACAAAATTGGACATAATAGTTTCTGATATATTTTTAAGGAATTTCCACTGTTGAGATAATGAGGTACGAACAATTTTCATCAAAATTACATTTGGGCTGCCTCCCATGAATATTAATGAGATGCAATAAGGTACCAGCCAATTAGCACACATTTTCATATAGATATACCCCATATTTTTGCCCTAACTTTGAAGGATATATGCGATGGAAATGTTTCTTTCGTTCATGGAGATGCATTTTCCTCTGGATATATCCTGACCCTAGACCCTGCGTGTGCTAATTGGGTGAGAATACTAACCTAATATGTACCCCACCTCCTACCAATGTCACCAAAACAAGTTTGAACAAAATCAGACATACAGGGGCCAAGATATTCACATTTGAAGAAATTGCTTCTAAGCCCCGCCCACTCATGAATAATAATGAAATTGGCACCAAAATCAATATGGATCATCTACTCACCAAGGGCGATCCATGTGCCAAGTGAGACATCAATCAACCGTACTACTGCTGAGATAGAGGTGTTACGAGCAATTTTCAGCGAAATTACATTCGGTCCCGCACCTCATTAATGTTATTGAGATGCACTAAAGTACTAACCTACACATGCACCCCACCTTCTACCAATGTCACCAAAACAAGTTGGAACAAAATCGGACATACGGTTGCCGAGATATTCACATTTAAAGAAATTGATTCTAAGCCCCGCCCACTCATGAATAATAATGGTATTAGCACCAAAATCATCATATACTCACCATGGGCAATCCATGTGCCAAGTATGACATGAATCCAGCATGCTACTGCTGAGATAAAGGTGTTACGAGCAATTTTCAGCGAAATTACATTTGGCCCGGCCCCTCATGAATATTATTGAGACGCACTAAAGTACTAACCTACACGTGTACCCCACCTCCTACCAATATCACGAAAACGAGTTTGAACAAAATTTGACATACGGTTGCCGAGATATTCACATTTACAGAAATTACTTCTAAGCCCCGCCCACTCATGAATAATAATGAAATTGGCACCATAATCAATACGGATCATCTGCTCACCATGGGAATCCATGTGCCAAGTATGACATCAATCAACCATGCTACTGCTGAGATAGGGGTGTTACGAGAAATTTTCAGCGAAATTACATTTTGGCCCCGCCCCTCATGAATATTAATGAGATGCACTAGTACTAACCTACACATTTATCCCACCTCCTACCAATGTCAACAAAACAAGTTCGAACAAAATCGGACATACGGTTTCCGATATATTCACATTTAAATAGATTGCTTCTAAGCCCCGCCCACTCATGAATATTAATGAGGTTAGCACTAAAATCCATAGGGATCATGAACTCACCATGGGCAATCCGAGTGCGACGTATGACATCAATCCACCATGCCACTGTTGAGATATAGGTGTTACAAGCTTTGTGTCACAGACAGACACACACACAGAGACAGACAGACAGGCAGACAGACAGACAGACACACACATATACACGCATTCGTGACCGCATGTATTACAAACAATAATGATATTTTAATGACATTTAATTTTCGTTCTACTTTTCAGTTGAAACATAGGACAACATAACACCGCTATCATTCCTCACCAAACTTACATGAAAAACATTCAGCTAAAGTATTTGTGGATATTAACCACAATTGAAAAACTGTTCTATGATATTATTTACACTAAAGAACATACTAAAGACAGACTTACAAAAACACCAAGTGTATGTACTTCTTGTAATAACCTGCTATACATGAGAACCTTAGTTTGTAGTACAATAAATTGTTTTCCGAGTTGTATCTACTTCTCTACTGAGATTTTGCCTCAACCCTACCTGATCTCCAAAGCAGAAGCAGCCATCAATACAGTCTTTAACGAAGGATGCAGGTGCAGCCAAATTCGAGCAAGTGGCTATGTGGGATGTTCCACAGTCAGTTCTCCATTCTGTGCCAGATTTGCACGTTGGACCTTCAAGAAAAGCATGACCATTAAGGTGAATCAATTCACAGAAAATTATTATGACGACTAATCAGTTTGCAGTTATTTTTAGTACATTTCTTCATTGCAGAAATGCCAAGTAGAGCACAGTGAATTGGGAGCCTTGAAAGTTAATTAGTCAATCAACTTAAGGATATATAAATAGCATACATCATGATATTATGCCTAAGGATAACATCACAATTGCTACTGATCCCAGGATATCTAAAGGCTGAAAACAAAGTATTTCATAACTCAATGCATAATATATACAAGTATGCATCATGATAATCATCACAATTTCTAATGATTCCAGGGTACCTAGTGGCTGAAAATAGAGTATTTCATAACTCAATGCATAATACATTTGAAATGTCAATTTAGAAAATCCAATATACATACCACATTGAGTGGGACTTTTCCAGTCGATGATGAATCCATGTAAAGCACATTCTCGACCATACGCTGAAACTGATGAACACATTGGGTGTCCACCAGTGCTTCCAAAAATTGCTCCCCTAGCAACATCCTTCATACATTGTTCATAGTACACTGAGTGGCCCACAACAACTGTACAATCCTACAATGAAAGATAATTAGATAAAAATAAAAAAAAGCTTCGAAGCAAATTTCAACAGAACAATTTGCACAGTGACCAAAATACGAGTTAATCGTACTAACGTTTCGGTCATAGACCTTTATCAAAGTAAAGTACAAAACAAGCAAACTAAATTTCAACTGACAAGACGCACAACATATGCCTACGTAATATAGCCTATCAAATTGCATGTCAATGGCTAGTACCACGATGAATGTAGCATGAATGCGTGCATAGTGCGTGCATATATATATATATATATATATATATATATATATATATGTCATGTATGTAAATAATGTGAATTATCAATTCTTGTTTTGGAAATATGGCAATGTACTTACACTGAAGACATTGGATCTCAGAACTTCACAAACGGTGGCAGCATACTCTTGAGACTGTGAGTTGAAGTTCAAAGGTTCTGCGAAGCCTGTTTCTGGTAGGCATTCTGAAAGATCATTTTTTTTAACCTCCCAAGCTTCTAGAAACTGTGCATGGTTATTGTACTGGCCAATAGGTGTTAGAAAGTCATCTTGATCATTCTCATTGAAGTTGCCACAGACACCAGTCACCTGTACATGAGCAAAAAATACATTGTATGATACAATATTACATGTGATAATATCTAACAGCTTGCTGATTTATACAACAATAGTATTAATACTAATTAATATCATGCAATATATTTATAGCATTGAAACAACAATCCCAATAAGATTTACAAATATTATCCCAGATCATTGGAACTTGTCAGACTGATACATGTGTCATGTGTGCACTTTCCCTTCCAAAGTTTTTCCATGATAATGTCGATATCTGTCACTTGGAGTATAATTACTATCTGGCAGTCAACAGATGAGTTTGATAAAGTCCTTGGGAGAAGGGTGCTGCTCCTGTGGGCCGGTGCTTATATCTGGTGTCCACGAAGTGCTTATATCTAGTTTTGAAGCAGACGAGAGAATGGGACGTCGGTCTATCGCCAGAGAACCCCCAGCCGAAGCTAGTACTCATTTTCAGCTGGGTGAACTGAAGCAGGCGGAGTGAATTGTCTTTCTCGAGAACATTACATAGCATCCCAGGTAGGACTCGAACACCCAATCTGTCGATCACGAGAGTCCAAAGTTCTACTGACTGAGCTACTATGCTCAGTGCGCACATTAATTGATGTGTCCATGTACCCAATATACACCTGGATGGAGATAGGCAAATTAAGGAACCGGGATGAAGTGTCTTTCCTTGGATTAGGGATCAAACCAATGATACTTGGATTATCAGCCCAATGCCCTGACCACTCCACCACAACACTTTATTAATATTGCTAGCAATTGATCAATACAACTATTTTTGTCCCAAGCAGTTATCTTTAAGAATAAAACCAGAAAACCAGTACAAATATTTTGTTCATATTTAAGACTTTCTTACAACTTACGAATAAACCACTCCGTACACACTGGCTTTCAAAGTCACCCAAATCTCTGTGAATGTACACAGCGCTGGTGGATTTTTTCAAGTTGATTACAAATTACAAACTGCAAATTGTTCGTAATAGTTCAACATGCCTACTCACACATCATAAAAGATATTTATCCATTACTGCGGAGCTGTAATTATGGGTTTTCTACAGTATATCAAGGTTTTGTTGCAAATTCACTAGGCCCCATACATTCAATAGTTCATAATGTTTTGCTAGTCATGGAAAGGCAATATCTATTCATGGATTATTTATCACTTATTTATTATATATTAAGCTTTGATGTCTTTCAATTCCAATAGTAACCATCTACTCAATATTGGCAATACACACACTAAATGAGATCAATCCACGGTAGTACAGCTGAGATAATGTGGTCACAAGATTTAACTGTGTTTGATCCTATTGACCTCATACAACCTTTGACCTCCTTCAAAATCAGTATGTTTCATCTACTCAGTATTAGCAATACACATACCGAGTATGAGATCAGTCTACTCTAGAATGGCTGAGATAATGTGGTTACAAGGTTTTCAGTGTTTGACTCCTGTTGACCTCATATGACTTTTGACCTTCATAATCAATACCGATCAGTATTGGCAATACACATAGCAAGTACATAATCCACTGTAGTATGGCTGAGATAATGTGGTTACAAGGTTTTCAGTGTTTGACCCCTATTGACCTCATATGACCGTTGACCTCCTTCAAAATCAATGGGGATTATCTACTCACTATTGGCAATATATACACATACCAAGTATAAGATCAGTCCACTCTAGAACCGTTGAGATAATGTGGGTACAAGGTGTGCAGTGATTAAAGCCTGGTGACCTCATATGACCGTTGACCTTCTTCAAAATCGATATGGATCATCTACATAGTTTTAGCAATACACATGTACCAAGTATGAGATCAGTCCACTGTAGAACGACTGAGATAATGTGGTTACAAGGTTTTCAGTGTTTAATTCATGTTGACCTCATATGACCTTTGACCTCGTTCAATATCCATAGGGACCATATATTCAGTCTTAGCAATACACATACCAAGTAAGATATTAATCGACTGTAGTACGGCTGAGATAATGTGGTTGCAAGGTTCTCAGTGTTTGACCCCGTTTGACTTCAAATAAGTTATAAGGTATAAAAGTATAAACCACTTGATATAGCGCCTCCATCATGACTCATGTTCGGCGACGCTTTACAATCATACCCCTGGTCATTGGTATAACTCGTTTGACTCACACCCATGGCAGCAGCTCAAAATCAGCGCCAAATTCACAAGTTTCACCTCGCAGATACCCATTTTCACCGGGTTGGAGTGAGGCAATCGAAGTGCAGCGTCCATGCCCAAGAACGCAACGTGGAGTCAGAGCTGGGATTTGATCCCACAATCCATGAATTGAAAGTCGAGTGCCTTAACCACTAGGCCAACATGCTCTTTCATATATCCTTTGACCTCCTTCAAAATCAATAGGGATCATCTACCCAGTATTAGCAATACACGTACCAAGTATGAGATCAGTCTACTCTGAAACGGCTGAGATAATGCAGTTACACAATTTTCAGTGTTTGACCCCTATTGACCTCATATGACTTTGGACCTCCGTCAAAATCAATACCCTACTCAGTATAGGTAATACACATAGCAAGTATTAGATTAATCCACTGTAGTACGGCTGAGATAATGTGATTACAAGGTTTTCAGTGTTTCACCCATATTGATCTCATATGACATTTGACCTTCAAAATCAATGGGGATCATCTGCTCAGTATTGGCAATACACATACCAAGTGTAAGATCAGTCCACCCTAGAACGGTTGAGATAATGTGGTTACAAGGATTGTAGTGATTGATACCTGTTGACCTCATAATTATGACCTTTGACCTCCTTCAAAATTAATGGGGATTATCTACTTAGTATTGGCAACACACATGTACCAAGTATGAGATCAGTGCACTGTAGAATGAATGAGATAATGTGGTTACAAGGTTGTCCGTTTTTAATGTCTGTTGACTTCATGTGACCTTTGACCTCCTCAAATATCAATAGGGATCATCTACTCAGTTTTAGCAATACACATACCAAGTATGAGATCAGTCCACTTTAAAATGGCTGAGGAAACATGGTTACAGGTTTCCAGTGTTTGACCCCTATTGACCTCATATCTCCTCATCATAGCCAATCCATGTACCAAGTATGACATTAATCCAGCTTTACACTGCTGAGACAATGTGGTTACAAGCATTGTGTCACAGACACACACGCACATACACACGCATTCGTGATCACATAGATTCCTCCGGTTGATGCCGAGGAATGAAAAATGTCAAAGAAAAACCTGAATGTACTCACTATGGGCAACTTACACTCAGATATTTTCATCCAAGATATGCACTTTGAAATATGCTTCTAAAAATCATACTCCACCTACCATGTTTTGCATTTCTTTGTTGAGCTTGATATGGACTCTTTGCAATGCCATGCTGACTAGAATCTCAAGCCCAAATTCTGCTGATATCTGAACCATGTGTCCAGCTAGAGATATGACCTTAACATCATTGGCTGCATATGGCAAGATGACCCCTCGTCCACTGACAATCACTTCTAGATTTGAGGTAACTCTGGAAGTGAAATTATACAATTAATGTCACCACAAGAACCCAGAACCTTCTTGATCACTGCAATTCAATGCAGAGAGAGTCAAGCCTTACACTAGACGGGCGATTCTTACCCCCATGGTCCCTGAGATTTAGCGCCTGCTTCACCTTCAAAATATATGACCAGGCAACGTCTAATTTTCGTACACAGCGCCTGGTCATTTCCCTAACTTTATTACATCCAAAACTATTTTTTTTCAATTAGTGAGTGAGAAATTCCCGTAAATCTTCCTCGATTTATGCACAAAACACTGACAACAGTATGCCGTAGCCTACTGCCGTAGAGCAGTACAGACGTGAACACACAGGACACCACACGTGGACACGATAATAAGCATTGCATTTCTTGATTCCAGAAAATGGTTCTTGGTTCTGCCAAATTCCTGGTCCTTGCCCGCTTATTGTAAGGCTTGTAGAGAGTTGAGGAAATAATACATAACAAATGTTGATGCGAAATCTGAGTTGAAAACCTATAAACAACAGTTTTAAATAATTGTTGATATGTTCTCAGGTTATTGATGTGTCCATCAGTGAATAGTTGGCATAATCTGTGAAAATCTGCCTCTCAGCTTAGATAAATATATGGACAATGTTAAGTAACAGTTGGACTAACACCAATTGTAAGTGGCGTTGCCCTTATATTCCAAACCTACATTATGCGTGAGAGTCAAAATCAGGAGCACATTACGTTATGAGTTACCCTGTCTATGTCCGGGAAATAAACCAAAGCTCACTCACACACTAACCCTATGCAGAAATTCCTTTTTTATACATCAAATTTACCTTTTTTAGCATGATTATAAATTTTATATTTCTAGATTTCAGTAGAGGATTATCGAATTCTTCTATACCAGTTCTTACAAATGAAACCTCTGAAGAGCTAGAATTATTGTCTGAAAATGACCGTTTTACATTGAGCCAGGGAGCTTGTTTTCACTCCCAAACAAATGAGCCTGACATCACACTAAACATTGTCAATATGGTAACAACCAAGATAGGACCTTTTTCACATGTAACTCTGATTGATTAAACTCACCAAAAGAATCTGACTAACGTAAAGTTCTTTGAATGTTTACCATAAGGTATTAATAATCAGGAACAAAAAGATTTTGAGAAGCTATTGTAAAATTATAAGGCCAACTCTATAAAACAATACTCTAAAATATAAATCAAACAAATATGGGAATTCTTAGGCTAAACCACTATGAACTGCATACATAACTATGTTAATTTGCATTTGCTCAAGAACTGAGTTAATGCATTCATGAATTGAATAGAAAATGACCTTCAAGAGGTAGTATGATGTTGTTAAACCCAAACTTTTTAAATTAAACAAGACTATGCATGTTCATGAATTGTATTTAAATAATGACTCTCAAGCGGTAGTATCATTTTGTTAGACAAGTCAAACAAAGTTTAGCTTACTTGTATTTAGCTCCTCCATAAACAATGACAACTTCCTTGAGACAGTTGGCTTCAGTTCCGCCAGAGCACCCTCTATTGTCTACATAGATGAAGAAATGATTAACAGCTGTTCTTGTTGGTGCCACCAAGGTGTAACTGCACTGACGTTTGGTATCAAACCATTTTCCATCGAAGCTTTTGAACATACCCGAACCGAAAAATGTACATTCTCCTGGGCATTTGTTTGTGGAACAAATCCATTTACCCCCAGAGCAGGTGCTACAAAAAATAAAAACAAACTTTTAACACAAAATTTATGATTGTTTGAGGGTATGATTTGAGGGTATGATTTGTCAGATTAAGCAAAACTGGACAACCCTGTACACAGAAATAGCTAATTAAGTAACACATCAGGTTGCTATGAAGTAATACATAAATACATATATACATTTATTTGTAATCAAAGGTTGCAAATGAAAATGAAAGGACTCGAAAAATAACCCTTACAATTACAATTTATATTCCCTTTACCAAAAACGCATTTGAACAGAACTAGCTGTAAACAATAGTGGATTAGCGCTGAACGCACTTGTGCGATACGATGTGACACCAGATTTGTATCGTATAGTCCATCGTTTTGTCGCAGGCCATTGTAAACGAAGTAGACTTTCCTCTGTCTGGAAATACCTCCAGTCATGTGACACATGCATGGTACGTCTCGCCACTAGTGATTGGCCAAACCTAATATCCATGCGACAAAAATGTTGTATCGTATCGTATCGCATGCACCCTGTTCGCTCACATTGAAAATAACACTATTCAACTTTCCATTCGTCAAAAATGTTGTATCGTATCGCACAAGTGTGTTGACTCACATTGAAAATAACACTATTCAACTTACCATGCGACAAAAATGTTGTATCGTATCGCACAAGTGTGTTCACTCACATTAAAAATAACACTATTCAACTTTCCATGCGACAAAAATGTTGTATCGTATCGCACAAGTGTGTTCCCTGAATAATCTCTAGTCATGAAGAGTGTTGCATTCGGGGAATTGGTGTACCAGTAATAAACATATCATGTGACAATTGTGAATACATAGCCGAACTAGTCGACCATGTGCTTTCGGCTAAAAATATACCCTACTGAAGGAAAGACATTAACTAGATATGTGATGGTTTAGTGGAGTCATACCTAAATGTAAAACTTGGGCACCTACTCAATAAGTAAGTAAGTAAGTAAAACTTTATTGATCCAAAAATGGAAATTCGTGTACTCGCACGTACTATAAAATAATGAAAGATATCAGAAAATATAATATAATATAATATAATATGAATATTAATTATAATTTGCAAGTTATGTCTGAAGTTATTTCTTGTGGTTTAATTTTCTTTGTCTGAAACACAAATACCTATTTGAACAATATAAAAGCACAAATACAATTACCATTCGTTGCAGCTGGCATCAATGACAGCACCAGCTTGATGAACCACATTGCCAGATTTGCAGGGGCATTCAGCAGCTAACACACATTCATTCCCATCAAAGTAATGGCCTAGAGGGCAAATGATACATACAATGTGAAACAAATTTGTTACGATGAGAGACTGTTTTGAAACAGCAAAGTGGTCAGTATGGGGAAATTATAACAATAAATATTTCGAATAAATGTAAAATAACAAATGGGCATAATAAAAGCCAAAACTGCATGTTACCTCGAGTAGTTTTCAGTTTACCTCATTAAAGTCCTCATGACAAATCATTATCCCATTCAGTCAATAAAAGCAAAATGATATATGAAATTATACTTTTTACTGCATCAATGTTATCAATAGTTAAAAAATTAACAATGAAATGTAAAGCAAGATGGAGCTGTAAAGCAAACGTAAATTACTGTTTATTTGATAGCATGAAGGTGGGTGACATGACATTCATTTCGGTTAAGATTTTTTTTTATTTATTATTCCCTCAAACAATTCACCCAAAATATATAAGACATTATTTAGTATAAATATTGACCATAAACTCAAAATCCTACCTTTAGGACAGACACATCCAGGAACACAATTGTCTGAGCATTCATCCTCGAATCCAACATTTTCACAGTCATGTATACATGAGCTGCACTCACTGAAGACCATGGTTAGTGGACATTCATATGCTGCAAGAAAATATAAATTTACTATCAACTTCCTGCTTTCTGATATATAACCATGTAGCACACAAAATATGAAACAATAGCAAAAAGTATTTACAACACAAATCTGGCGTTTCAGGTATAACATTGAATTCTATTTTTCCTATGTCTATGCACAAATTGTAGATGCAACTGAAGTAAACATCAACTACACTGCATTATAACAAGAGTCGAGGACTTCATGATTCATTGCCTTTAGATGTAAAACCTGATTTATTGTTTGACCTCTGTTGACCTCAGATGATCTTTGACCTCCATCAAAAACAATAGGGATCATGTACCAACTATGATGAACACATCAAATATGTAACTCAATTGAAGTTTACCCTATCAAGTTATGCTGGATGGGATGTATTCAGTGTTTGACCTCTATTGGCATCAGATGACGCTCAACCTCTAATCTAAAACGAGTGTGATCGTGTACTAACTATGATGAACGCATCTACCAAGTATGAGCTCAATTTAAGATTCCCTTGTCAAGCTATGCTGCTTACAAGGTTTTCAGTGTTTGACTGCTGTTGGGCGCAGATGATCTTTGACCTCCACCAAAATCATTAGCGATCAGGTACTAACTATGATAAATACACGACCCAAGTGTCAGTCCAATTGATGTTCGCTCTATCAAGTCATGTCATTTACAAAGTGTTCACATTGTTTGACTTCAGATGACCTTTGACCTATACTAAAAATAATACGGATTGTGTACACACTATGAGAATGATCAAACATCGAGTATGAGAATGATTGTTCACTTATCGTGTTCACAAGCGTCACACACACCGACAGACAGACAGAGAGAGAAACACACATACATACATATATACAAGCGTCACTGCATAGATTCATTTTGCCTCTGGCAAGGAATAAAGAAAAGGGTTTTTGTATTCATATGTCCACTCTGTACTCTTTATATTATTTGAAGAAGCAATAATTCTCATCAGACATTAATTTCACCTCAATTTACTTTAATTTATGTTCATTTACTTTAGAGTTTTCTTCAACAAGAAATCTGATGGCTTTGTTACTCCTTGCTATTGAAAATTATGTCACAAACATAGCCCAAACTAACATTGCAAGTGTTCTGTTTTAATCTATAATAAAATCAACCTAAGTTTGGCTTGTCAAATTATGGTGTTTACAACATTGTCAGTTTTTACCGTTTCATTAAAACAATAAGGAATATATCGAATGCATTCATTGAAAAGAACATGTTAAGTACGAATGATATTTAATTTGACCATATAAAATTATCCTGTCTACAATGTACACACCAAGTGTAGTATTTTAGTTTTTGACCTATGTTGACATTTGAACTCCAACAAACACAATACGGACAAATGTATTTACAATGTAATCATAATCAAGGATGATTTACATCAATATTATGCCAAGTTTAATTTTTTTGTATTTGAGCTCTGTTGACCTCATTTGCCCTCCATCAAAATGTACACAAATTGGACCAGCAAAACCACCAATATACCAACAAAGACTCTCTCAGGAGCAAAGATGTGGCTGATAATAATAATAATATCACGTATTTATATAGCGCCTTTCCAACGAAGTGCTCAAAGCGCTTTACAGATATTACCCCGGTCATGCGAACCAGTCACGCACTCCGACAATCGCGGAGAGCAAGTTGCAGCAGATTAAATCCGCGCAGAGTTGTGCTCAGGTTCCTCATAGGTCCCCAATCAGCACATGGGTAGAGAGAAGCAGTGGAGATAAGGTACCTTGCCCAACAGCACACCGGGAGAGCTGAGCGGTCCTGGCGAGATTCGAACTCACAATCTATCGATCCAAAGTCCGGAGCTCTATTGACTGAGTAATCCGAGTGTGTTTGACCCCTGCTGACCTTGGATGACCTTTGACGTTTGGGCAAATCAATAGGAATCATTTACTCATCATAAACATTATATAACTAAAGTATGAGCTCAATTAAAGTCTGTTTCATGAAGTTATGTGTTTACAGGGTTTTCCGTTTGTTACTTCTGTCAGCCGATTCGATCCGAAGACATCGGTAGCTACTGGTGCAAGTTTTATCAATTTCATCGTTAGTTAACGGTACAAGT